>CM055894.1:39006406-39128131 GCA_029582155.1 Panopea generosa
ATATTTATTGTATGTCTTGCTAACTGTTTGTGTGTATTTTTTGTCCGTCCGCTCTTCTGTCTGTATGTTTGTATAAATATGATTCTTTATCTCCGCTATTACATGTCTGTATATTTGACTATATATTCTTCCCAAGCAGTAATTATTATACAGTTTTAAAATTTCATAATCTTTAAGTAAAATTAAATCAGTAAATGGAATGTGAAAAAGTTGATCACTTTGATTGGATGATAAAAAAAAATTAAACTGGAATCTTTTTAATAAGTATTGCATTAGGTAAGGTATCTGCCATTATTTAGATGGAGGACAATTTAATTAAACAAAGAAATGTCTGTCTGTCTGTCTGTCTGTATGTCTGTATGTCCGTCTGTCCGTCTGTCTGACTGTCCGTCCGTCCGTCCTTTCGTCTGTCTGTCTGTCTATCAATATATCAATCTGTCTATTTATCTATCTGTCTATATATCTGCCCAGTAATAATTGGGATATTTATTGTATATCTATCTAACTGTTTGTGTGTATTTTTGTCCGACCGCTCGTCTGTCTGTGTTTGTATCAATATGATTCTTTATCTCCGCTTTTACATGTCTGTATTTTTGATTATATATTCTTACCTAGCAGTAATTACCATACAGTTTCAAAATTTCATAATCTTTAAGTAAAATTAAAACCATAAAATGGAATGTGAAAAAATTGATCACTTTCACTGTATGATTAAAAAAGTAAACTGGAATCTTTTTAATAATTATTGCATTAGGTAAGGTATCTGCCATTAATTAGATGGAGGACAATTTAATTAAACAAAGAAATGTTTGTATGTCACACTTCCACATGTTTTGGGCGTATTATTGTTACAATCAAATAACAATTATTGCTCATTGTTGTTACAATAATTAACAAGTAATGCAAACTGATGTACAGTACTTTACATCAATGATTGAATAATTACTTGTTCATTCAAAAATGGGAATAAAAATAATACCGGTTAATACTTGTTCAAAATTCAAATAGATTAAGCGCAGTTCCTATAACATGTATGCATATTCCCATTGTATTTTTTATGGACGGTTGAAAATCAGTTGAAAAATAGTTATGTGGCTCTATGTAGACTCTTAAAAACAGATTTTATGTGTCTTGTTTTGTCTTTTGTTTTGCTAACCTTCAATAAGCTTGGCGCAAAAGAGCCACTCAAATACGCATTTGTAGGATTGTCCGTCCGTCTATGTATGTATCTATTTATCTGTCCGGTACTTAACTATATAATATCTATTGCCTTATATGTATGTCTATACGCCTATTTAACTGTTTATCTAAATTACTGATATTATTCTTTTATAGACTGCAACATTCCCCCAAAGGACAACTATACAGTTGTTGAATTGATGAACAATAACACGAAATACGAAGGTATAGCTACCTATTCCTGCGTGAAGGGATATACACTAGAAAACGAAACTTTACAAAATATAACCTGTTCTAAATACGGCAACTGGACAACTCGCACACCATGTGTTAGAAAAGGTAAGGTCTGTCTGTCTGTCTGTCTGTCTGTCTGTCTGTCTGTCTGTCTGTCTGTCTGTCTGTCTGTCTGTCTGTCTGTCTGTCTGTCAGTGTCCAGTACTTATCGGGATATTTGCTGTATGTCTAGCTGTTTGTGTGTATTTTTGTCCGTCCGCTCGTCTGTCTGTATGTTTGTATTAATATGATTCTTTATCACAGATATTACATGTCAGTATTTTTGACTATATATTCTTCCCTAGCAGTAATTAGCGTACAGTTGAAAAATTTCATAATCTTTCAGTAAAATTAAAACCATAAAATAAAATGTGAAAAATTTGATCACTTTCACTGGATGATTAAAATAATTGAACTGGAATTATTTTGTAATAATTATTGCATTAGGTGAGTGATCTGCCATTTATTAGATTGAAGCCAATTTAATTAAACAAAGAAATATTTGTATGTCAAACTTCCACATATTTTGGGCGTATTATTGTTACAGTCCAATAACAATTATTGCACAGTGTTGTTATAATAATTAACATGTATTACAAATATTGCAAACTGATGTACAGTACATTACATCAATGATTGAATAATTACTTGTTAATTTAAAAGTGGGAATAAAAATAATACTGGTTAATACTAATTCAAACTTCAAAAAATTAAAAAAAAAAAGATTTCATGTGTCTGTTTTTCGTTTGTTTGGCTAAACTTTAATCAGCTTGGCACAAAAGAGCCACTTAAATACCTATTCGTAGGATCGTCCGTCCGTCTGTGTATGTATGTATGTATGTATGTATGTATGTATGTATGTATGTATGTATGTAAGTATGTATGTATGTATGTATGTATGTATGTATGTATGTATGTATGTATGTATGTATGTTGTATGTATGTACGTACGTATGTATGTATGTATGTATGTATCTGTCCGGTACTTATCGAATTAATATTTATTGCCTTATATGTATGTCTATACGCCTATTTAACTGTTTATCTAAATTACTGATATTATTCTTTTATAGACTGCAACATTCCCCCAAAGGACAACTATACTGTTGTTGAATTGATGAACAATAACACGAAATACCAAGGTATAGCTACCTATTCCTGCGTTAAGGGATATACACTAGAAAACGAAACTTTACAAAATATAACCTGTTCTGAATACGGCAACTGGACAACTCGCACACCATGTGTTAGAAAAGGTAAGGTCAGTCAGTCTGTCTGTCTGTCTGTCTGTCTGTCTGTCTGTCTGTCTGTCTGTCTGTCTGTCTGTCTGTCTGTCTGTCTGTCCAGTACTTATCGGGATATATAATGTATGTCTAGCTGTTTGTGTGTATTTTTGTCCGTCCGCTCGTCTGTCTGTATGTTTGTATTAATATGATTCTTTATCACCGATATTACATGTCAGTATTTTTGACTATATATTCTTCCCTAGCTGTAATTAGCGTACAGTTTAAAAATTTCATAATCTTTAAATAAAATTAAAACCATGAATGGAATGTGAAAAATTTGATCACTTTCACTGGATGATTAAAAATAATTGAACTTGAATCTTTTGTAATCATTATTGCATGAGGTAAGTGATCTGCCATTTATTAGATTGAAGCCAATTGAATTAAACAAAGAAATATTTTGATGTCACACTTCTACATGTTTTGGGCGTATTATTGTTACAATCAAATAACAATTATTGCACAGTGATGTTACAATAATTAACAAGTAATGCAAACTGATGTACAGTACTTTACATCAATGATTGAATAATTACTTGTTCATTCAAAAGTGGGAATAAAAATAATACCGGTTAATACTAATTCAAAGTTCAAATAAATTAAGCGCAGTTCCTATAATTTGTATGCATATTCCCTTTGTAATTTTTATGGAACGGTTGAAACTCAGTTGCAAAATAGTTATGTGGCTTTTTGCAGACTCTTAAAAACAGATTTTATGTGTCTTTTTTTGGCTTTTGTTCTGCTAACCTTCAATAAGCTTGGCGCAAAAGAACAACTTAAATACGCATTTGTAGGATTGTCCGTCCGTCTATGTATGTATCTATTTATCTGTCCGGTACTTATCTATATAATATCTATTGCCTTATATGTATGTCTATACGCCTATTTAACTGTTTATCTAAATTACTAACATCTTTATTTTATAGACTGCAACATTCCCCCAAAGGACTACTTTACAGTTGTTGAAGTGATGAACAATAACACAAAATATGAAGGTATAGCTACCTATTCCTGCGTTAAGGGATATACACTAGAAAACGAAACTTTACAAAATATAACCTGTTCTGAATACGGCAACTGGACAACTCGCACACCATGTGTTAGAAAAGGTAAGGTCAGTCTGTCTGTCTGTCTGTCTGTCTGTCTGTCTGTCTGTCTGTCTGTCCAGTACTTATCGGGATATTTAATGTATGTCTAGCTGTTTGTGTGTATTTTTGTCCGTCCGCTCGTCTGTCTGTATGTTTGTATTAATATGATTCTTTATCACCGATATTACATGTCAGTATTTTTGACTATATATTCTTCCCTTCCAGTAATTAGCGTACAGTTTAAAAATTTCATAATCTTTAAGTAAAATTAAAACCATAAAATGGAATGTGAAAAATTTGATCACTTTCACTGGATGATTAAACATAATTGAACTTGAATCTTTTGTAATTATTTTTGCATTAGGTAAGTGATCTGCCATTTATTAGATTGAAGCCAATTTAATTAAACAAAGAAATATTTTTATGTCACACTTCTACATGTTTTGGGCGTATTATTGTTACAATCAAATAAAGATTATTGCACAGTGATGTTACAATAATTAACAAGTAATGCAAACTGATGTACAGTACTTTACATCAATGATTGAATAATTACTTGTTCATTCAAAAGTGGGAATAAAAATAATACCGGTTGATACTAATTCAAAGTTCAAATAAATTAAGCGCAGTTCCTATAACTTGTATGCATATTCCCTTTGTAATTTTAATGGACGGTTGAAACTCAGTTGCAAAATAGTTATGTGGCTTTTTGCAGACTCTTAAAAACAGATTTTATGTGTCTTTTTTTGGCTTTTGTTTTGTTAAACTTTAATAAGCTTGGCATAAAAGAGCCACTTAAATACCCATTCGTAGGATTGTCCGTCCGTCTATGTATGTACCTATCAATCTGTCCGGTACTTATTTATATAATATCTATTACCTTATATGTATGTCTATACGCCTAATTAACTGTTTATCTAAATTACTGTCATCATTATTTTATAGACTGCAACATTCCCCCAAAGGACAACTATACTGTTGTTGAAGTGATGAACAATAACACGAAATACGAAGGTATAGCTACCTATTCCTGCGTTAAGGGATATACACTAGAAAACGAAACTTTACAAAATATAACCTGTTCTGAATACGGCAACTGGACAACTCGCACACCATGTGTTAGAAAAGGTAAGGTCAGTCAGTCTGTCTGTCTGTCTGTCTGTCTGTCTGTCTGTCTGTCTGTCTGTCTGTCTGTCTGTCTGTCCAGTACTTATCGGGATATATAATGTATGTCTAGCTGTTTGTGTGTATTTTTGTCCGTCCGCTCGTCTGTCTGTATGTTTGTATTAATATGATTCTTTATCACCGATATTACATGTCAGTATTTTTGACTATATATTCTTCCCTAGCTGTAATTAGCGTACAGTTTAAAAATTTCATAATCTTTAAGTAAAATTAAAACCATGAATGGAATGTGAAAAATTTGATCACTTTCACTGGATGATTAAAAATAATTGAACTTGAATCTTTTGTAATCATTATTGCATTAGGTAAGTGATCTGCCATTTATTAGATTGAAGCCAATTGAATTAAACAAAGAAATATTTTGATGTCACACTTCTACATGTTTTGGGCGTATTATTGTTACAATCAAATAACAATTATTGCACAGTGATGTTACAATAATTAACAAGTAATGCAAACTGATGTACAGTACTTTACATCAATGATTGAATAATTACTTGTTCATTCAAAAGTGGGAATAAAAATAATACCGGTTAATACTAATTCAAAGTTCAAATAAATTAAGCGCAGTTCCTATAATTTGTATGCATATTCCCTTTGTAATTTTTATGGAACGGTTGAAACTCAGTTGCAAAATAGTTATGTGGCTTTTTGCAGACTCTTAAAAACAGATTTTATGTGTCTTTTTTTGGCTTTTGTTTTGTTAAACTTTAATAAGCTTGGCATAAAAGAGCCACTTAAATACCCATTCGTAGGATTGTCCGTCCGTCTATGTATGTATCTATCAATCTGTCCGGTACTTATTTATATAATATCTATTACCTTATATGTATGTCTATACGCCTATTTAACTGTTTATCTAAATTACTGTCATCAATATTTTATAGACTGCAACATTCCCCCAAACGACAACTATACAGTTGTTGAAGTGATGAACAATAACACGAAATACGAAGGTATAGCTACCTATTCCTGCGTTAAGGGATATACACTAGAAAACAAAACTTTACAAAATATAACCTGTTCTGAATACGGCAACTGGACAACTCGCACACCATGTGTTAGAAAAGGTAAGGTCTGTCTGTATATTTGACTATATATTCTTCCCAAGCAGTAATTATTATACAGTTTTAAAATTTCATAATCTTTCAGTAAAATTAAACCAGTAAATGGAATGTGAAAAAGTTGATCACTTTGATTGGATGATTAAAAAAATTAAACTGGAATCTTTTTAATAATTATTGCATTAGGTAAGGTATCTGCCATTAATTAGATGGAGGACAATTTAATTAAACAAAGAAACGTTTGTATGTCACACTTCCACATGTTTTGGGCGTATTATTGTTACAATCAAATAACAATTATTGCACATTGTTGTTACAATAATTAACAAGTAATGCAAACTGATGTACAGTACTTTACATCAATGATTGAATAATTACTTGTTCATTCAAAAGTGGGAATAAAAATAATACCGGTTAATACTTATTCAAAGTTCAAATAGATTAAGCACAGTTCCTATAACATGTATGCATATTCCCTTTGTAATTTTTATGGACGGTTGAAAATCAGTTGAAAAATAGTTATGTGGCTCTATGTAGACTCTTAAAAACAGATTTTATGTGTCCTTTTTTGTCTTTTGTTTTGCTAACCTTCAATAAGCTTGGCGCAAAAGAGCAACTTAAATACGCATTTGTAGGATTGTCCGTCCGTCTATGTATGTATCTATTTATCTGTCCGGTACTTATCTATATAATATCTATTGCCTTATATATATGTCTATACGCCTATTTAACTGTTTATCTAAATTACTGACTTCTTTCTTTTATAGACTGCAACATTCCCCCAAAGGACAACTATACAGTTGTTGAAGTGATGAACGATAACACGAAATACGAAAGTATAGCTACCTATTCCTGTGTTAAGGGATATACACTAGAAAACAAAACTTTACAAAATATAACCTGTTCTGAATACGGCAACTGGACAACTCGCACACCATGTGTTAGAAAAGGTAAGGTCTGTCTGTCTGTCTGTCTGTCTGTCTGTCTGTCTGTCTGTCTGTCTGTCTGTCTGTCCAGTACTTATCGGGATATTTAATGTATGTCTAGCTGTTTGTGTGTATTTTTGTCCGTCCGCTCGTCTGTCTGTATGTTTGTATTAATATGATTCTTTATCACCGATATTACATGTCAGTATTTTTGACTATATATTCTTCCCTTCCAGTAATTAGCGTACAGTTTAAAAATTTCATAATCTTTAAGTAAAATTAAAACCATAAAATGGAATGTGAAATATTTGATCACTTTCACTGGATGATTAAAAATAATTGAACTTGAATCTTTTGTAATTATTTTTGCATTAGGTAAGTGATCTGCCATTTATTAGATTGAAGCCAATTTAATTAAACAAAGAAATGTTTTTATGTCACACTTCTACATGTTTTGGGCGTATTATTGTTACAATCAAATAAAGATTATTGCACAGTGATGTTACAATAATTAACAAGTAATGCAAACTGATGTACAGTACTTTACATCAATGATTGAATAATTACTTGTTCATTCAAAAGTGGGAATAAAAATAATACCGGTTGATACTAATTCAAAGTTCAAATAAATTAAGCGCAGTTCCTATAACTTGTATGCATATTCCCTTTGTAATTTTGATGGACGGTTGAAACTCAGTTGCAAAATAGTTATGTGGCTTTTTGCAGACTCTTAAAAACAGATTTTATGTGTCTTTTTTTGGCTTTTGTTTTGTTAAACTTTAATAAGCTTGGCATAAAAGAGCCACTTAAATACCCATTCGTAGGATTGTCCGTCCGTCTATGTATGTATCTATCAATCTGTCCGGTACTTATTTATATAATATCTATTACCTTATATGTATGTCTATACGCCTATTTAACTGTTTATCTAAATTACTGTCATCATTATTTTATAGACTGCAACATTCCCCCAAACGACAACTATACAGTTGTTGAATTGATGAACGATAACACGAAATACGAAGGTATAGCTACCTATTCCTGCGTTAAGGGATACACACTAGAAAACAAAACTTTACAAAATATAACCTGTTCTGAATACGGCAACTGGACAACTCGCACACCATGTGTTAGAAAAGGTAAGGTCTGTCTGTATATTTGACTATATATTCTTCCCAAGCAGTAATTATTATACAGTTTTAAAATTTCATAATCTTTCAGTAAAATTAAACCAGTAAATGGAATGTGAAAAAGTTGATCACTTTGATTGGATGATTAAAAAAATTAAACTGGAATCTTTTTAATAATTATTGCATTAGGTAAGGTATCTGCCATTAATTAGATGGAGGACAATTTACTTAAACAAAGAAACGTTTGTATGTCACACTTCCACATGTTTTGGGCGTATTATTGTTACAATCAAATAACAATTATTGCACATTGTTGTTACAATAATTAACAAGTAATGCAAACTGATGTACAGTACTTTACATCAATGATTGAATAATTACTTGTTCATTCAAAAGTGGGAATAAAAATAATACCGGTTAATACTTGTTCAAAGTTCAAATAGATTAAGCGCAGTTCCTATAACATGTATGCATATTCCCATTGTATTTTTTATGGACGCTAAGCTAGCTATTTTAGCGACATGGTTGATGTGCAACTTTTTTGCGTCTGCACGATTTCCCTTTTCTTGGGATTGGGCGGGATATGGACAGGAACTGTGGAAGCCACAGGCTGTGCATATGGGATTAAGCCCTGAAGGTTAAAGAGGGGAGAAGTGTAGTGAATGTACATAGGTCACTTACAGCAACCTCGCTGTTAAGCTAGCTTTTATAGTGACATGGTTGAAGTGCACTAACTGTATTGGAAGTTAAGCATCGAGGTACGGGTTTGTACTTGGATTTGTGACCACTGTCACTTTAATGGCGACGAGGATTACTACTTGGATGGCTGACCGCTGTCACTTTAAATATATATGGCGGAGTACCCCAGAGCCCAAATTTAAAATGTCTACGCCTGCAGCTTTATACTGACCAAGATAGGCCGCTGCCACACATACCACCTACTCACATTTGCAGTTAGGGGGTTACTCTCTACACTACGTCTTGGCTCGTAGAACTGGTAGTGAAACTCGATTGAGGTTCACTTTATAATACATCTTGTGGTTTAATTTCTTTTGAGTCTGTGTTTCTTTAATAAAAGTGTTTTAAAGTCACAAACTATTGGAGTAAATAATAATCATACCTCCCGTAAAACTAACTAGAATGCATGATGTAATCCCGGGCCCCTACGTTTTGACTAGTAGTGCGTGGTAAACTAGGTTTGAAACTTGATTGAGAATCGCTTTTAAATACATCTAAGTGGTATGTGTGTGTGTGTGTGTGTGTGTGTGTGTGTGAATAATAACGCATTAAATTAAAAACAAAACATAAAAAATTGGCGTAAATAATAATTACATTTTCAAAAAAATGAGTAAAGTTCAACAGCTGGTATTTAAGATATCAACTATTTCATCTTGAACATTGCATAAGTGTTTAACAATATTTTGAGTTGTTCCTATTCAGAGAGTCAATATCTTAAACTATATCTATACATAGTTTATGTTCACTGATTAGATTAAAAGAGACATTCAACTGTATCCGGCAATCATATTTTATTCTTATCACCCCGACTATTCCAGGAAACGGAAGTGTCACTGCAGTACAGACGTCAGGAGGACAAAATGGTAAGTTCTACTACATCTTAATCAGCAACGCAGTTTTTGGTTTCACTGAATAATATTTTACTCGCTCGACTATTCTATGGATAGGGGAATCTATGTCCACGCTGTTTGGCTTCTGCGTCTTTGCCCCAGCTTCCCATCTGTTTAACAAGTGTTGGTGCAAGATGCTCAAAAGTGCGCATTACTTGCAGTCATACAGATAAAACTTGGCAAAGGTATACGTGCTTGTACCCGGAGGCAGCAGGTAACATATCGGGCTCCTAACTGCATAATCATTTACTGCAAGCTGTTCATAGGTGGGCGTTGTCTTTACAGTTTGCGTTAAGGTTGTTGTGATGCAAGTTGTAATTTACTGTTCATGTTTACAGTTATGTAAATGATACTTTGTGTTCATGTATATACTTAAGAAACAGTTTTTGCCATCATATAGCTGCTGTATTCAAGCTCAAGGCCAAATATGAGTGTAAAAGGTAGTTATTTAACTTTTTAATTTAAGTTAAAATTTATTTGCAATTTTATTATCTTCAGTTTTGCATTATGATACATATTCCTATAATTATTACATTATCTTTTAACCAAATGTTGACTCTATTTTTTCTTAATGTTGATCATATAAGAATCTTTATAGTTATTGTATTCATTTTGGAATTCAAAATTTCGTTAGGTGAACTGTTGTAAATGTATCCAGCTTAATAAATTTTGGGATAGATCGCTGTACAAAATATATGAGAAATACCTTTTTGGTATCTATTCGAGCTTAACCGAGCCCATCCCCTCCAAATATGTATATTTATTATTTTTAATTCTGTGTATCAAACATATCAAACATGAGTAACTATCTACGCTTTTTCAACATTGGTGCTAACCTTTTCATTTCCTTTTCCTGCGAGAAGATTCTCAGGTCTTTCAGACCTTCGGTATATTTATTTGTTTATTTGATGTCTACTTTTTAGGATAGCTCTTTGGTCTTATATTATATATTAAGCGTAATAAATATATATTGACTGACAAACCTACAGTTGCGCTGCATTATTCTGTTCTAGTCTAGTTCTAGATTTTTCTTTTATTGACAACAGAACTATTTCATTTCATGGACCATTTTAGTTCATTATATAATATATAAACAGGCATTTAACATATTAGCGTATGTTTTAATCTAATAAAATCAAATTACATTGATGAGTTATATATATTTGTAACTGTAATAAAAATTGGATGATAATGCAGCAACGGTACCAACATGTATGTAATTATGGCAAATAATGCTAAACAATTAACTGAAGTAAATGTCATTTAACTATAAATAAAATGTTAATATTTATGTCTATTTTAACCACGGATATTTTATTGTTAAATTAACAATGGCACCACGGTAAATGGCTACAATGTACTGTAGTACATTCTACCGAATGAAAAGTAAAATATATTTTGTTAGTTTAATAATATTTTATTACAAGCTTTATTATACAATATACATATATATAAACAATGGCTCAATAATCATAAAAATGCAATTGGATTGGTCTACAAGTTATTTCAACATTAGTTACAGTCCTTCCAACAGCGTTACATATTACGTTTATTAAACTAAAATAGCGATAGAAAACAAATAAATACTTCAAAAAGAAAAAAAACGAAAAGGAGAAAACAAAAGGTATATGAGAAGAACAACATCATCACTACCCCTGTCGTTCGACCCAACGTCCCTGCCTGGTTCTTACCCTTGACACCCCTGCCCATTACCTACGCTTCAAACGTCAACATCTCAGGGGATATGTACATATTAATTTAAATTGAAACGTCGAGTACGTTTAATATACTTTTGAACTTCTGTAAATAAAGCTACTTATCTTCGTCTGTTCCATTATTAATACACAATAAGAGTTTTGCTGTACTCAGAGGATGAAATGTACGTGTTCTTTGAAATAATTGTATCTTTTTATTAATAAATCTACTGGACTTAGGCAATTAATGTTCAGCATCCTCAATTTCGTTTCCACATATACAGTTGGGATATTCCTTCAGGTGATTGCTACAAAGGTCAAAGTTTAAATTACTACATTTGTTTCTACTGCGTGCAGCATAAAACAATTTTCATGTCGAAAGAAAGTTGGTACAAGTGGAATCTTATTAAAGTTGGTTTTTGGATTAGATTTAAAAGACAAAAGGGACGGAGCGTTTCTAAATGAAATAGCAAGGTCATTCCAAACGTAAATGGACAAAGGTAATAACGTTTTAGAATACATTTCCAAAAATCTTGGCATTGTTATGAAGTTTAAAGAATTTCGAAGATTGTAAGGATGCATATCCTCTGTTTCGTGTAAAGTTGCCACAGTCGGAGAAAATATCTATCTATCTATCTATCTATCTATCTATCTATCTATCTATCTATCTATCTATCTATCTATCTATCTATCTATCTATCTATCTATCTCTCTATCTCTCTCTCTCTCTGTAGAAAAGGTAAAGTCTGTCTGTCTGTCTGTCTGTCTGTCTGTCTGTCCGTCCGTCCGTCCGTCCGTCCGTCCGTCCGTCCGTCCGTCCGTCCGTCCTTCCGTCCGTCCGTTCGTCTGTCTGTCTGTCTATCAATATATCTATCTGTCTATTTATCTATCTGTCTATATATATGCCCAGTACTAATTGGGATATTTATTGTATATCTATCTAACTGTTTGTGTGTATTTTTGTCCGTCCGCTCGTCTGTCTGTGTTTGTTTCAATATGATTCTTTATCTCCGCTTTTACATGTCTGTATTTTTGATTATATATTCTTACCTAGCAGTAATTACCATACAGTTTCAAAATTTCACAATCTTTAAGTAAAATTAAAACCATTAAATGGAATGTGAAAAAATTGATCACTTTCACTGTATGATTAAAAAATTAAACTGGAATCTTTTTAATAATTATTGCATTAGGTAAGGTATCTGCCATTAATTAGATGGAGGACAATTTAATTAAACAAAGAAATGTTTGTATGTCACACTTCCACATGTTTTGGGCGTATTATTGTTACAATCAAATAACAATTATTGCACATTGTTGTTACAATAATTAACAAGTAATACAAACTGATGTACAGTACTTTACATAATTGATTGAATAATTACTTGTTCATTCAAAAGTGGGAATAAAAATAATACCGGTTAATACTTGTTCAAAGTTCAAATAGATTAAGCGCAGTTCCTATAACATGTATGCATATTCCCATTGTATTTTTTATGGACGGTTGAAAATCAGTTATAGTGGCTCTATGTAGACTCTTAAAAACAGATTTTATGTGTCTTTTTTTGTCTTTTGTTTTGCTGACCTTCAATAAGCTTGGCGCAAAAGAGCCAATCAAATACGCATTTGTAGGATTGTCCGTCCGTCTATGTATGTATCTATTTATCTGTCCGATACTTATCTATATAATATCTATTGCCTTATATGTATGTCTATACGCCTATTTAACTGTTTATCTAAATTACTAACATCTTTATTTTATAGACTGCAACATTCCCCCAAAGGACAACTATACAGTTGTTGAAGTGATGAACAATAACACGAAATACCAAGGTATAGCTACCTATTCCTGCGTAAAGGGATATACACTAGAAAACGAAACTTTACAAAATATAACCTGTTCTGAATACGGCAACTGGACAACTCGCACATCATGTGTTAGAAAAGGTAAGGTCAGTCTGTCTGTCTGTCTGTCTGTCTGTCTGTCTGTCTGTCTGTCTGTCTGTCTGTCTGTCTGTGTCTGTCAGCGTCCAGTACTTATCGGGATATTTGCTGTATGTCTAGCTGTTTGTGTGTATTTTTGTCCGTCCGCTCGTCTGTCTGTATGTTTGTATTAATATGATTCTTTATCACAGAGATTACATGTCAGTATTTTTGACTATATATTCTTCCCTAGCAGTAATTAGCGTACAGTTGAAAAAATTCATAATCTTTAAGCAAAATTAAAACCATAAAATGGAATGTGAAAAATTTGATCACTTTCACTGGATGATTAAAATAATTGAACTGGAATTATTTTGTAATAATTATTGCATTAGGTAAGTGATCTGCCATTGATTAGATTGAAACCAATTTAATTAAACAAAGAAATATTTGTATGTCAAACTTCCACATATTTTGGGCGTATTATTGTTACAGTCCAATAACAATTATTGCACAGTGTTGTTATAATAATTAACATGTATTACAAATATTGCAAACTGATGTACAGTACATTACATCAATGATTGAATAATTACTTGTTAATTTAAAAGTGAGAATAAAAATAATACTGGTTAATACTAATTCAAATTTCAAAAAATTAAAAAAAAAAAAGATTTCATGTGTCTGTTTTTCGTTTGTTTGGCTAAACTTTAATCAGCTTGGCACAAAAGAGCCACTTAAATACCTATTCGTAGGATCGTCCGTCCGTCTGTGTATGTATGTATGTATGTATGTATGTATGTATGTATGTATGTATGTATTTATGTATGTATGTATGTATGTATGTATGTATGTATGTATGTATGTATGTATGGATGTATGTATGTATGTATGTATCTGTCCGGTACTTATCGGTTTAATATTTATTGCCTTATATGAATGTCTATACGCCTATTTAACTGTTTATCTAAATTACTGATATTATTCTTTTATAGACTGCAACATTCCCACAAAGGACAACTATACAGTTGTTGAATTGATGAACAATAACACGAAATACCAAGGTATAGCTACCTATTCCTGCGTAAAGGGATATACACTAGAAAACGAAACTTTACAAAATATAACCTGTTCTGAATACGGCAACTGGACAACTCGCACACCATGTGTTAGAAAAGGTAAGGTCTGTCTGTCTGTCTGTCTGTCTGTCTGTCAGTGTCCAGTACTTATCGGGATATTTGCTGTATGTCTAGCTGTTTGTGTGTATTTTTGTCCGTCCGCTCGTCTGTCTGTTTGTTTGTATTAATATGATTCTTTATCACAGAGATTACATGTCAGTATTTTTGACTATATATTCTTCCCTAGCAGTAATTAGCGTACAGTTGAAAAATTTCATAATCTTTAAGTAAAATTAAAACCATAAAAAGGATTGTGAAAAATTTGATCACTTTCACTGGATGATTAAAATAATTGAACTGCCATTATTTTGTAATAATTATTGCATTAGGTAAGTGATCTGCCATTTATTAGATTGAAGCCAATTTAATTAAACTAAGAAATATTTGTATGTCAAACTTCCACATATTTTGGGCGTATTATTGTTACAGTCCAATAACAATTATTGCACAGTGTTGTTATAATAATTAACATGTATTACAAATATTGCAAACTGATGTACAGTACATTACATCAATGATTGAATAATTACTTGTTAATTTAAAAGTGGGAATAAAAATAATACTGGTTAATACTAATTCAAACTTCAAAAAATTAAAAAAAAAAAGATTTCATGTGTCTGTTTTTCGTTTGTTTGGCTAAACTTTAATCAGCTTGACACAAAAGAGCCACTTAAATACCTATTCGTAGGATCGTCCGTCCGTCTGTGTATGTATGTATGTATGTATGTATGTATGTATGTATGTATGTATGTATGTATGTATGTATGTATGTATGTATCTGTCCGGTACTTATCGGTTTAATATTTATTGCCTTATATGTATGTCTATACGCCTATTTAACTGTTTATCTAAATTACTGATATTATTCTTTTATAGACTGCAACATTCCCCCAAAGGACAACTATACAGTTGTTGAATTGATGAACAATAACACGAAATACCAAGGTATAGCTACCTATTCCTGCGTAAAGGGATATACACTAGAAAACGAAACTTTACAAAATATAACCTGTTCTGAATACGGCAACTGGACAACTCGCACACCATGTGTTAGAAAAGGTAAGGTCAGTCAGTCTGTCTGTCTGTTTGTCTGTCTGTCTGTCTGTCTGTCTGTCTGTCTGTCTGTCTGTCTGTCTGTCTGTCTGTCTGTCTGTCTGTCAGTGTCCAGTACTTATCGTTTTGGGCGTATTATTGTTACAATCAAATAAAAATTATTGCACAGTGATGTTACAATAATTAACAAGTAATGCAAACTGATGTACAGTTCTTTACATCAATGATTGAATAATTACTTGTTCATTCAAAAGTGGGAATAAAAATAATACCGGTTAATACTAATTCAAAGTTCAAATAAATTAAGCGCAGTTCCTATAACTTGTATGCATATTCCCTTTGTAGTTTTTATGGACGGTTGAAACTCAGTTGCAAAATAGTTATGTGGCTTTTTGCAGACTCTTAAAAACAGATTTTATGTGTCTTTTTTTGGCTTTTGTTTTGTTAAACTTTAATAAGCTTGGCATAAAAGAGCCACTTAAATACGCATTCGTAGGATTGTCCGTCCGTCTATGTATGTATCTATCAATCTGTCCGGTACTTATTTATATAATATCTATTACCTTATATATATGTCTATACGCCTATTTAACTGTTTATCTAAATTACTGTCATCATTATTTTATAGACTGCAACATTCCCCCAAAGGACAACTATACAGTTGTTGAAGTGATGAACAATAACACGAAATACGAAGGTATAGCTACCTATTCCTGCGTTAAGGGATATACACTAGAAAACAAAACTTTACAAAATATAACCTGTTCTGAATACGGCAACTGGACAACTCGCACACCATGTGTTAGAAAAGGTAAGGTCTGTCTGTATATTTGACTATATATTCTTCCCAAGCAGTAATTATTATACAGTTTTAAAATTCTATAATCTTTAAGTAAAATTAAACCAGTAAATGGAATGTGAAAAAGTTGATCACTTTGATTGGATGATAAAAAAAATTAAACTGGAATCTTTTTAATAATTATTGCATTAGGTAAGGTACCTGCCATTATTTAGATGGAGGACAATTTAATTAAACAAAGAAACGTTTGTATGTCACACTTCCACATGTTTTGGGCGTATTATTGTTACAATCAAATAACAATTATTGCACATTGTTGTTACAATAATTAACAAGTAATGCAAACTGATGTACAGTACTTTACATCAATGATTGAATAATTACTTGTTCATTCAAAAGTGGGAATAAAAATAATACCGGTTAAATCTTATTCAAAGTTCAAATAGATTAAGCACAGTTCCTATAACATGTATGCATATTCCCATTGTATTTTTTATGGACGGTTGAAAATCAGTTGAAAAATAGTTATGTGGCTCTATGTAGACTCTTAAAAACAGATTTTATGTGTCTTTTTTTGTCTTTTGTTTTGCTAACCTTCAATAAGCTTGGCGCAAAAGAGCCACTTAAATATGCATTTGTAGGATTGTCCGTCCGTCTATGTATGTATCTATTTATCTGTCCGGTACTTATCAATATAATATCTATTGCCTTATATGTATGTCTATACGCCTATTTAACTGTTTATCTAAATTACTAACATTTTTATTTTATAGACTGCAACATTCCCCCAAAGGACAACTTTACAGTTGTTGATGTGATGAACAATAACACAAAATACGAAGGTATAGCTACCTATTCCTGCGTTAAGGGATATACACTAGAAAACGAAACTTTACAAAATATAACCTGTTCTGAATACGGCAACTGGACAACTCGCACACCATGTGTTAGAAAAGGTAAGGTCAGTCTGTCTGTCTGTCTGTCTGTCTGTCTGTCTGTCTGTCTGTCTGTCTGTCTGTCTGTCTGTCTGTGTGTCTGTCTGTCTGTCTGTCTGTCTGTCTGTCTGTGTCTGTGTCTGTGAGTGTCCAGTACTTATCGGGATATTTGCTGTATGTCTAGCTGTTTGTGTGTATTTTTGTCCGTCCGCTCGTCTGTCTGTATGTTTGTATTAATATGATTCTTTATCACAGATATTACATGTCAGTATATTTGACTATATATTCTTCCCTAGCTGTAGTTAGCGTACAGTTGAAAAATTTCCTAATCTTTAAGTAAATTTAAAACCATAAAATGGAATGTGAAAAATTTGATCACTTTCACTGGATGATTAAAATAATTCAACTGGAATCTTTTGTAATAATTATTGCATTAGGTAAGTGATCTGCCATTTATTAGATTGAAGCCAATTTAATTAAACAAAGAAATATTTGTATGTCAAACTTCCACATATTTTGGGCGTATTATTGTTACAGTCCAATAACAATTATTGCACAGTGTTGTTATAATAATTAAAATGTATTGCAAACTGATGTACAGTACATTACATCAATGATTGAATAATTACTTGTTAATTCAAAAGTGGGAATAAAAATAATACTGGTTAATACTAATTCAAAGTTCAAAAAATTAAAAAAAAAAAGATTTCATGTGTCTGTTTTTTGTTTGTTTGGCTAAACTTTAATAAGCTTGGCACAAAAGAGCCACATAAATACCTATTCGTAGGATCGTCCGTCCGTCTGTGTATGTATGTATGTATGTATGTATGTATGTATGTATGTATGTATGTATGTATGTATGTATGTATGTATGTATGTATCTGTCCGGTACTTATCGGTTTAATATTTATTGCCTTATATGTATGTCTATACGCCTATTTAACTGTTTATCTAAATTACTGATATTATTCTTTTATAGACTGCAACATTCCCCAAAAGGACAACTATACAGTTGTTGAATTGATGAACAATAACACGAAATACCAAGGTATAGCTACCTATTCCTGCGTAAAGGGATATACACTAGAAAACGAAACTTTACAAAATACAACCTGTTCTGAATACGGCAACTGGACAACTCGCACACCATGTGTTAGAAAAGGTAAAGTCTGTCTGTCTGTCTGTCTGTCTGTCTGTCTGTCTGTCTGTCTGTCTGTCTGTCTGTCTGTCTGTCTGTCTGTCTGTCTGTCTGTCTGTCTGTCTGTCTGTCTGTCTGTCTGTCTGTCGTCTGTCTGTCTGTCTGTCTGTCTGTCTGTCTGTCTGTCTGTCTGTCTGTCTGTCTGTCTGTCTGTCTGTCTGTCTTTCTTTCTGTCTGTCTGTCTGTCTGTCTACATATCAGAATCTCAATAACACAGAGGTTCTTCTATATCTACAAATATTTTTAGATAAATCTTAAATGATAATTTTGTGCTAGGAATAGTCAGATCGGATTGTTATTTTAGATTGTCACCGAACTGTAAACATATCAAATGCAAAAATGACATATGGAAAGACAATGTATGAAGCAAATGCCAGTTATGCCTGCGTAAAAAGGATACGAATTAAAAACTGGTGCTTCAGTAATACAGTGCTTAGAAACAGGTTCATGGTAAATAGCACCAACATGTAAATTAAAAGGTATCAATCTCACTAACACATAAGTTTTTCTATCTGTCTGTCTGTCATACTTAGAAACTGGTCAATGGGACATAGCACCAACATGTTAATTAAAAGGTACGAATCTCCAAATCACGGACGTTCGTCTATCTATCTATCTATCTATCTATCTATCTATCTATCTATCTATCTATCTATCTATCTATCTATCTATCTATCTATCTATCTATCTATCTATCTATCTATCTATCTGTCCTCTGTCCTTTATCTATGTATCTGCTCTCTATCTATCTATCTATCTATCTATCTATCTATCTATCTATCTATCTATCTATCTATCTATCTATCTATCTATCTATCTATCCGTCCGTCCGTCCGTCCGTCCGTCCGGCCGTCCGTCCGTCCGTCCGTCCGTCCGTCCATCCATCCATCCACCCATCCATCCATCCATCTATCTATCTAACCTACTTATATGCATATAAACCTACTTTCCATTTTACTTGACACATGAATTAATCACAAAATAGAAATGTAGCGTTTCTGTAACATGGCGAACACGCGAAATTCAGCTTTTCTCACTTTCATCGATTTCATTTTCGACTGTTCTTTCGACCAAGTCTACCATCCAGCTGTTTCTGAATACATTCTTTTCTTTAAGTAGAACAACACCACGTCACCGCTCTTTATTGAAGGTAGAGGCGTTTTCCATTTTCTTATGGACTGTAAATTGTGCAGATATCCGTCTCTACACCGCTTCCAAAACATATTGAAAAGTACTTGCACCTTTTTCCACTTGTTCTAGTAAATGACTCGTATGTCTGCGCCATAACATTTGGTAGAATCCCTTGTTCTTTGTTTGGTTAAGCAACATAGCTGAAACTATAGAAGTATCCTGATAACTAGAGATATGAGTAATGGGTTTTGAGTCCACAACTTATGCCATGATTGTAACTAGAAACGTGTGTGTCAGATTTCTATCAGCCACGCCGAGTAGCAGACTACATGTATCTAGAATTTTCATTGCTTGCATTTCTCACGGAAATGATACCGATCAAACGGGCAATATAACTCTTGCCCGACAATATGATCAACCATTATCAAAAAGGCATTCAACACGGATAATTCAATCGTCGTCCAAGTACGGATGCAATGAACAAACTGGACTTTTATAAATGACCTGTTTTCCAGCAGCGAAGCATCTTATCTCTTCACCGAATAATTGTTTCTGGTCAGTCTTCACATTGAACTGTTCTGAGACTTTGTGAGATTCTTACTTCCTTGTCGTCGTTTGTTGTAATTGGTCCATTGAAGCATTTGTCCCGCTGATCTATTGAAAAACAACCTCTGCTTCCAATATCAACAGGATTTTATTTCGTGTTGATGTAATTCAACTGATATAGCTTTGAGAGCACATTATTTTTCTAGACTGTGTTACTTACGTAGTTGTAGTACACCGTGTAGTGTTTTTGATATAACCTAACACGGCTCTGCTATCGGTATAATACTTTAAAGTTTAAACTTTAAAGCAAATGTTCAAAGCTTGTAGAATGAACTTTCTGCAGCCAGAATATTCTCCCGAAGCATCAGTTGAATAGTTCGATCTCTTCCATTTCGAGCGTACAGCCAGAAGAGCCGGGCACAAGTCACGACGAGGAAGTGTATGTCCATGAACTGGTGCGAGTTTGCTTTTTCCCCATCACGAAACCCACAGTTGTCATATCGTTCTCACCACGTAGTCCGATGTATGCAATGGCACTTATGGATTTTTCAGATGCATCTGAAAAGATATGCAGTACAGACTCTATTACGGTGTTAAGCGACTATATACAAACGTAGTTTCGACATTTCTTTCAACAACAGAAGAGACGCTTTCCATGATGACCATGTTGAAGCTTGTTCCGGATCGAACGGATCATCAAAGAAAACACCGCTCAATGACATAATATGTTCTAAGAAGTTCATAATTTCATGCTTTACTTAAAAAAGTTCCAATTATATTAGTATTAATTTATAAGATATGCTGAATTCTTGGTTCTTAGATGTTGACATGAGGTTTGGGAGCGAGTCACCAGGGTGTGTGATTACAAACAATAACTAATATCTGTTTACTTTATTTTCTATTATCATGTTTACTTTTTTTATTACTTTTCATTTAACTGTTATTATATTAATCCCAATCATATTAGAATAATTACCCTTATTATTATTGTGCGTACGTTAGTTCGAAGTTAGTTCGAAGGTCCCTTTGTAGTTTGTATGACAAAACTATCATCTTTGTGTATGCATGTTAGCGCATCGAGAAGGGTTGTATCTAAGTTTGTTGTAATTTGTAGCCCGACCTTTTGCATATTTATGCTACAAATTGTTGTTTTGAACATGTAAAATTTACAAATATTATTAAATTAAAAATAGGTAAAAATAAAAAAGCAACTATACCCATTATACGAAGTACGCGGACCTATTTCTTTGGACATGTATTTATAGGGAGTAAAAACACCTTAAAATCACTTAGAATTCAGAGAAATGTAATAAACTGAATACATATGAAGTTATGTCTCTGATTACTCAGGATTTCCCCTAAAGTCGTAAATCAGCAAACACGCCTTCAAAACATTGGGAAGCGATTGCCTTGGTTTGGTGCCAATTTGCATAACACAAGGCGTGAGCATGGTTTCATCTTCATAATAACGGAAGCACGACATTAAAAAGAGACACACCTCTCATATATTATACTATCATGTTTGGGTACTCTTCACTAGCGCTGTATGGGACCACTCAGGATAGCCTTTATACGAGACACGGACTATCTTTTTTGGGTATACTCACTGAGCCCTAATTGGCATAAGGATAGCGATTAAAACACGCCAAACTAAATGTTTTCTTCTTAGCACACACAACAAACTAGAACTCAAACAATATTTCCCGTATAAAATTGTAATATACGTTTTTATCATGTTTGGGTATATTTGTGCTGTTTTTCTTTAAGGTAGTTCGCGGCGTTCAGAAGAACACACAATAGCTCTGAGCTGTTTTCTTTATCGAACTAACTTAATTAGTATAACTCGAATTTCAAAAATTGTATGGTCGACTAAAAACGATCATATCATGTAATACTTGTTTTAGTTTCTATCAAAAATTGTTCAGTTGTCATACGCTAGCAGAATTACTGTTTTATCATTTTGATGGTTCTGCTGATATTGATGGGACACTCGAACTAATCATCAGTTGTAAAAGTATTTCATGATATGTGTTATACAGGGCGGAATGTTATATATACATAACGACAACAAAACTAATTGTGTTGTAGTTATACGAAATAGAAAGAATTATCCATGCATGGTATATGCAGCTATTATATATGTATGATATCTGAATATAATTTTATGATCTTATCTTTTTTTTCAAGTTTGTGCTAATTTGACGTCTCCAATTAACGGAAGTGTAACGAAGCTGAATGTCACAACATACGGCTCCAAGGCTACATATACATGCGATACTGGGTTCACGCTTGTGGGTAACGATCGGACCGCCTGTAACGCCAGTGGAGAATGGAATATAACCATACCACGCTGTGAATTAAAAGGTGTTTATATTTGCTTCTATAAACACATATATGAAGAAATGTTTATATGGCTAAGTATTTTAAGGTAGATCTTGTATATTTGTCCAAGTTAGCCCTCTTGAAGTCGTATCACTCGTCGTTAGCATTAACATCTTCAATGTAGTTCACAAATTCATTGTATCAACTAACCGATTTTTTTGATAACATGCACGATTAAAGAAGTAATAAAACAGTCAATAATCATTCGATGTTGTTATCCTCAGCTGTCGCTCTTGTCTATACATGCCTTCAGAACATGTATTTTCTTTTCTCTTCTCATCTTGTATTTACGTATTACGCAAATACGTATGGTGGTTACGTTTGCCATTGTAACGATGGATGGGAGGGAACTCAATGTGAAAAAGTTAAGTAACTCTACACAGCTTCTGTTTGCTCCTCGAAAAACAATAACATACAATGGAGGTATTGTAAAGATATTAACAATATCAAAATATTTACTACGATAATTAAAACACCTGTAGTAACCATCAATATAACTTAAACGGTATTGTTTATTATATGCAATGACAATCATTGTAACCTGCTTAAACTATTGTTTTTCTTTATTTAATAATCATCAATATAACTTAAACGGTATTGTTTATTAAATGCAATGACCATCAATGAAACCTTCTTACTATTGTTTTATTTATTTAATAATCGTCAATATAACTTAAACGGTATTGTTAACTATATGCAATGACCATCAATGAAACCTTCTTACTATTGTTTTCTTTATTTAATAATTATCAATATAACTTAAACGGTATTGTTTATTATATGCAATGACCATCAATGTAACCTACTTAATCTATTGTTTTCTATATTTAATAATCATCAATATAACTTAAGGTGTAACCCCACCATTGATTTTTGTTCTTTATTCTATAGTAAATAATAAAAGTTTGAAGGCTTGTCATTCATAGAGGGTCCCAAATGAAAGAAGTGAAACCTACATTTTACTGTTTGTCAACCTCTGCACTATCAAAATATGATGAGAAAAGTAGGGATCATGTGTCATATAAGAGATTTTTTTTCTGCTCAGTGTGTACACTGGTGACAAAGTGAAAGTAGACTTCCGAAATCATGAATTCATACCCCAATTTCCAAGCATGATTTTTTTTTCTAAATTCACAATTCAAACATGACAATGCTATCAAAATGTTCAAAATACATCAATAATGCCCTTCAAATAAAAAAAATGAGCATTAAAATAAGGAAAATGCATTTTTAAAGAAGAAGAATTGAGGATTATTTATAACCGCCATTATGCGACTATCCCACGGAAGCACTTCCTTTTTTGCAATGGTGGCACTATGCCTTAAACGGTATTATTTATTATATGCAATGACCATCAATGTATCCTACTTAAACAATTGTTTTCTTTATTTAATAATTATCAATATAACTTAAACGGTATTGTTTATTATATGCAATGACAATCAATGTAACCTACTAACTATTGTTTTCTTTATTTAATAATCATCAATATAATTTAACGGTATTGTTTACTTAATGCATCAACCATCAATGTAACCTACTTAATCTATTGTTTTCTTTATTTAATAATCATCAATATAATTTAACGGTATTGTTTACTATATGCATCAACCATCAATGTTACCTGCTTAAACTATTGTTTTCTTTTTTTAATAATAATCAATATAACTTAAACGGTATTGTTTATTATATGCCATGACCATCAATGTATCCTACTTAAACCATTGTTTTCTTTATTTAATAATTATCAATATAACTTAAACGGTAGTGTTTATTATATGAAATAACCATCAATGTAACTTGCTAAAACTATTGTTTTCTTTATTTAATAATCATCAATATAACTTAAACGGTATTGCTTACTATATGAAATAACCATCAATGTTACCTGCTTAAACTATTGTTTTCTTTATTTAATAATCATCAATATAACTTTAACGGTATTGTTTATTATATGCAATAACCATCAATGTAACCTGTTTAAACTATTGTTTTCTTTATTTAATAATTATCAATATGACTTAAACGGTATTGTTTATTATATGCAATGACCATCAATGTAACCTACTTAAACTATTGTTGTCTTTATTCAATAATTATCAATATAACTTAAACGGTATTGTTTATTATATGCAATGACCATCAATGTAACCTACTTACTATTGTTTTCTTTATTTAATAATCATCAATATAACTTAAACGGTATTGTTTACTATATGCAATGACCATCAATGAAACCCACTTAAACAATTTTTTTCCTTATTTAATAATTATCAATATAACTTCAACGGTAGTGTTTATCATATGCAATGATCATCAGTGAAACCTGATTAAACTATTGTTTTCTTTATTAAATATTCATCAATATAACTTAAACGGTATTGTTTACTATATGCAATGACCATCAATGCAACCTATATACTATTGTTTACTACTATAATTATTAATAATCATTGATATAGCTTTAATATTATTAAATATTATTGCTAAGTAGATGTGTTCCAGATGACTGTCTTGTATTGCTATTTAGCTGTGTATATTATAAAACCAACTCCTTTTACCGACAACGCAATATTCATATTAATAATTTGTTTTGAATAATTCTTTAACATATTTAGTTCGAAAGTTAAATTATTCGACTGCGTATTTACCATTAAATTGTTAAACAAACCGTTTAAATATTCACCCAGAATTACATGTCTGTTTTAGAACTGTAATACGTGTTCACACAGCATATAATAGCAATTAATAACCTGATTATTGATTTATTTGATATTATTTTCTTCTCTAATTATACTATCACACATAAATAGCTATTCGAATTATAAGATAACTCGTTAGTACCTATCAAATGTAGAGTATATTAGGTTAGTGTCTTACATGTACCCTACACACTATATTTGACCATTGTAACCACAAACAATTAGTATGTACAGATACCACTTTTAATAGAATTAAATTTTATCCAAAGTTTATATTTAGGTCGAACTTCGCTGACAACATAAGCAGAACGATTTGCGTTATGAGCAGTGCTGATTGGCTTAAAATATTGGTAAACAACCATAAATGCA
Source organism: Panopea generosa (assembly GCA_029582155.1). Lineage (NCBI taxonomy): Eukaryota > Metazoa > Mollusca > Bivalvia > Adapedonta > Hiatellidae > Panopea > Panopea generosa. The sequence goes on from CM055894.1 coordinate 39,032,076, forward strand.
CCTCATTTAACATAAGTAATTGCATGCACTAATTATAAACCATTAATAGGTTTATGTAATATGTGGCTGCAATCGGTAAATACAAAAAGAAATAAAATATATAATTTTATGTTAATTAATCTACATAATAAAATAGTCGTCAGTTTACATATTTAATCTTATCATGACTTTTAACTATGTTATTAAATAGTAAGCACCGAATCCATGAAAAAATAGTTGTATGATTATGCAACTTCGTTAATAATAAACTTGAAATTTGAATATAAACTCGCCTTATTAATTGAAATCATCTTCATTCATCACAGAAATGAGTAATCTTCATTTATGTTTTTAATGATCATCTTATCCTGCTCGCCAAAATGACTGGTTCAAAGCGCGAGTGTAAATAAAAATATGCATACATACCCTGTACACTAAATTAGGCAAGGTTAAGAGAACTCAACAAGGTGCATTGGTAATTTTTCGTGACGAACATAAAAAGAAATACACTTCTCTAGAATCATAGTTGTCCTTTTGGAATTGTGTAGGTTTCTATCGTAATCTCTTGGTCACTTATCTGAAGGAATTACCTGCCAACAAAACTTTAAATGTTTCGGTCACCCGTATATTTATCAGAAAATTCACGGTGATGCATATTGCAGTACTACTTTGTTTTTTCTAGTTTAGTAAAGACATCCTTCATAAGCTTGCTTTATCCTTTCTTAACATTTTACGTTCAGTGTTCGTTTGTATTTAGTTAACAATATTAAATGAATGTAATGTTATATTTTGAATTGGGACTCATCCAAAACAGAGTCGTTCATTAAAACATTTTTTTCTGCTATTTTTTTTTATATTATCAATAACGAATTATGTGTGTGTTCGCTCATAACAGATATCAACCAGTGCAATGCAACAAAATCTGTTTGTGGTGAGCGAGCTATCTGTACAAACACACAAGGCAGTTACACGTGCACTTGTCCAGTTGAATACCCTACAGGAGATCCCAGCATTCACTGTTACGGTACGGTAAAGTAGTGCTATTAGTAAATGTATCAATGTATTGTACACATTCATACGAATTATAAGTTTGTTAAACCTCAATCTATGTAAAGCAAAAATAATAAACAAATTGCTATACAGGGTGTATTCCATTTTTGTCATGGTTTGCTTGATCTTTGCTTATAGATTTGTGTAATGCCGTATCGCATTTATTATATAATGTTCCTATTGAGATTAAAGGGAAAATAATGTTTGAGATTGTTTTAAATGTACTATACCTGTACATCCATATACTACTCGTAATTAAAATGTTTTATATTATAATTATCATTTCATGTGTCAAAAAGAATCACTTGCAATTGCTTCAAAATTAAGAATTGTATTTAGCACGATTCTTTTTTAATGCTTGTCATGTACGATGAAATATGTGCAAACGGTCACCTGTATTAAGAAGCCACATTTGCCTTTTCTCACTTTATATTTTCTCTTGGCAAATCGACGCGTATTAAGCTACACTCAATGTTAATGTCACTTTTGCTCCTTCCCCTGATTGGCAGCCTAATACAGGTTTGACTGTATCACTTAACGGACACACAGTACGTTTTGATACCTTTCACATAGCGTTATAACTAAAAGCTATGTATCTGAATGAGGCAACTAAAAAATGTAAATTTGTTTCTAAGGGTCATAACTCTGCTTAATTAATGAAAGCATCCTAGTTTGCAGTGATTTGTCACAAAAGGTGTTAAATATATAAAAACGTAATCAGTTTCTTCATGACATATATGTCGGTATGACATATTAGAATCCAACGAAAATAGCTTCTTTAAGATATATTTACTCATAGTCTGAAAAAAAGCGTGGCTCCACTTGTTTTATGAAATATAATAATAATTTCTTAATTGTTAATTATCAGATAATAATACTTGGAGAAAAAAGCCTCCCTAATGATTATATATCAATAGGTGTAGAAACTCATTGAATATACGAACATCAATGAAATATGGATTGATACAATGCCATGTGTTCCTTCAGTTGATATTATCAATGATGTAAATAATTCTTTAGTTTACTTTTAATTACATGGATAAATATTTATGATTTTACAGAGAAGGTCATCGTTGATCTTGTCACACCAGTGGAACCTCTTAAAAATGACAATGATCTGGTTAATCCGATATGCCTTGATCGATTCCCCTATTTCGGAGTCCAATACACATCATTCAGGGTAAGTATGTTATATATATTCAAAATAAAAAATAGTCGTTGATTTGTCACACTAGTTGATTCTGTTTAACTTAATAAAATAAGTATATATTACTTAAATATTTTAACACTTAAATAAATGAAAAATCAGCTAGATGAGCAATGTTAGTTTGGTTCCAGTAAACATGTGTATGATTTCTTTGATATTAAATATACAATAAATGAATAAACAACCAGTCAAAATGAATTTCAGTAAATCTTTCTAGTGATTAAATTAAAATAATAAAATTATATAAAGTACTATAATTGAAAAAGATATTATTTATTAAAATGAAAATAATATAAAAAATGGGATGCGGGGATGGGGTGGTAATTTATGCGTCTATGTCTCTGTCTATATATAGAGCTTGAATAGACTATGACTTAAACAGTATTTCTGTAGATACCATTAACGGAGATACGGTAGACATTTAAAGACGTTTTCTGATTTGAGCGATCAAAGTATGTCTCAGTTTTTAGCTTATCAAATTTGCAAGCCAATGTTCTTATAAAGTAATAAGTCATCAAGTTAAAAAGATATATTGTTAATTTCATAATCAACGCTAAATTCATAATCAGCGCTGAATTACAAAATAATCTAAAATGTCAAATAAAGTAAATATATTTATTTTAGTATATAAAATTAGATTTATTAGGTATCACTGATGTGCAAACATGGTTAAATCAACATGATATATAATTTATACAAATACACACACATTATGTTATGAACCATGCCGTGTTTCAATACTAAGGATTGCACAAAAAGGGGGAAAGTAATATTCCTTTATCTCCATTGTGTTCCTTGATGTTGATGGCATGACATGGAGATACATGAATATATGTATTATCCTTTTATACCTAAAAGGTATACTATATAAATTGATAACATAAGTTTGCCAACACTCTATGATTTAATAGCACCATTGAATAATTTGGAATCACCAAATGTGTTTGACGTGTGGTGTCAAATCATTCCAAAGAGTACAACACAAATAGGCAAATGTATGTTGCCAAACCCTTTGACATTGGGTAATGAGTAACACCCTTAGTCACTAAATGTAACAATAGATTGGGAACCAGTAACGGGACAGAAAGTCACGCGAAACCTTGTACAATGACCATACACCGAACTGACTGGAACAAATGCTAACCGAGATAATGTGCAAGCCCGGGTATGTGGCCACCCCATTGTAAGTTAAAGTGCACAGAGTATTTATTTTGATACAACATATGTGGGAAGTATTAGGTTGTGTGGGTGACCTTTTCAGGTGTCAAAACTGAAAAAATAACAGAATAGTTATTTCAGTACAAAAACGTTTGGGGTGGTGCTGGGATAGGTCAATAACCATTAATGAAAAAATTACATGCAATTAATATTGGAAATATGTGTGCGTTTGGGGTAGAGTTAGGTGGTATGGCGGAGAGTCATTTGTTGCAGTTATTGAAAGAAAAAAGAGGTAGCGTATATCTATTTTAATACAATTATAAAAATTTAAGGATGGGTCTGGGAAAGGCATTTAACAGATATCAAAGTTTAAAAATTGCAGAATATGAATTTTGATAAAATCAATAGCAAATGAAAAAAATGAAAAAAAATGAGAGAGGCGGCCAGGGAGGGTATGTTTTTGGTAGATTCTGGCAGGTATCAAAATTGAAATAACAAAGTTACTCATTAATTGATAGTTTTTATACAAAGCAGGAATTTATTAAAAAAATGTATCGGGAAGGGGGAAATGGTCGGTTGATAAAACAAGAAATTTCCCATAAATCACGTCTGTATTGCAAACTGTTCAATCTTAATTCTTGTACAACGGTGTAAATAAAGAAACCCAAATGAAAGGTTAGGGTTCCGCAAAGTCAAGAAGTACTGAACCTTAAAGTTGTAATTTTACTTGAGATACATAAATAGTAAAAGAGAACCAATATTTAGTTGGACGTTAACACAATGATTATAAGTGTCATAATACAAATAAAATGTTATGTAGTTATAAAGAACTTAAGAAGCCTAAACTGTAACGCTGAGTTACAAACCACGTATGTTTTCACTGTCACTGATATTTAGGCTTTAAACGTCATTGTTTAAGCCCTTTTGTGATATAAAATGCCTCAAAGTATAAGCATAAACTATTGTGTCAATTTACATTTACATGAATGCAAACCTGCACGGTAAAATACAACTTTTAAATACAAAATTTAACCATTTCATCCAACAATAATACTTTGACATTAAAGTTCGGAGCTCAATATGTCTCAACAACTGCCTCAGAGTATAAACATGCAAAGTTTCATTAAGATCAGCTTAATGCAGGTGGGACGCGAACGTCGGAACGAGTAGGAAAACTCCGCAGTTCACAAAAGTCGAGGTAAAAAAATGTCTAACGACATGATGAGAGATTAAAATGTAGGTTTCTCTAATATTTGTTCTGTTTTTTTAAAGGTAAGCATGAACGGGTTCTTTTCCCTCAGCTTTCGAAGCATTTACGATCGTTTCGGTCCTCAGTCAGCCGAAGAGTGGAGACGATACAGTCACAATGTACCAGTTATTGCCCCACTGTGGACGGACCTTGACACAACTAATGTTACAGTTGGTGGCCTCTACATCCATATATTAACATCAACTGACGCCGATGTGAACAAAAAACAAGATTTAATTGCAATAAGTAAACTAATGCAAGGGTATGTGGATGACACAAATTATACAGCAAGCATCGCTGTCGTGGTAACGTGGAAAAATGCAACAATTCGATCAAGTTTACCAGTAAACAGAATGTTACAATGCGAGGTAAGTATTAAATTTCCTGTGAATTGAATTACAAAAAATGTTGTGATAGCATTATCTTTATTCAATAAGGATGCATTAAGGAATAAATGTTAATTGTTTAGAGAGCATGAGATATGAAATGTAACACCTGAAATGCAGGTTCATGTTAACTTTGCTAGTTACGTGTAAGTTCATATCGTGTGTATTTTCATCAAATAATTTTAAGTGTTTCTTATCAATGTACTCGATTAATATCACAATTTTCTCCCACCATGTCCTGTTTTGCATTCATCTATTACAGACAAAGAGGTGATTTTTACATTATAATTGATGAGGTTTACTCCATGACACCAACAGATAATTGCTATGACGTTTTATATTAGAAAATGAACGACAGTTATTATATAAGTTTACTGAAGGAGTAAGATCTACGTCACTAATGTTAATTTCGAGATAAAATAGTGATTTTAATGTGTTCTGTTTTTTATGCGGTGAGCAACTTGTCATATCATACAATATATAACAATAATTAACAGTGCTAAGTTGGTGTTGTACTTTAGGGAATCTTATCTAAAAATGCACAACAACAATGGCTTTTGATTTGAATCGTATAATAAACTATTTGAATCGTGTGTTATATCAATCTTTGACGAGTGTGCGTCTGTATGGGGATTTAAACAACACAAAATCGACACTGTGCAATATCGACCTTTACAGTTCTTTCTTTGTGTTACGACCCTTTGCACTCTCGGAATTAAACTCTTGTCCGTGCTTCTTCTCTCGAACCAATTTTCGTAATTCAATGAAACAGTCTGGGAAGTATCACTGTGAATTTAGTTTTGCATGTACTACGTCTTTTTGTTCAGGTTCGAAGATTGCGACCCTTTTAGGATTCAATACTTTACGAATGAGTTTGCCCTTTTTAATAATGAAATGTCAATGTTTCTACTTTTGCAGAATCATTTGAATTGTTGTGAGATACCAGTCATAGGTCCATTTGCGCATATCTGTTTTACATTTTGTCTAAATTATTTTCCTTTGCATTTTCGTAATCAACAATATCGTCCTGAACCAACACTCGCATTTTAATGAATCTTGCGGACAATGATCAATATGAAACAAAATTGTAAAGAACTTTACACTGTCGAAATGAAGAAGTTTCTCATGAACTAGTAATTGGAGCCTTAACTTGCTGGGAAGAAGGGTCAACCATTAGCACACTTTTGCATTATCCGTTTTGCATTTCAGTTCAGTGGAAAAAAAACTTCCTGTTTTTTTTTCTCCACAAGCAATGACCACGTTTTTCATAATAAGTTGCTATCATTGATGTGTATATCAACTTTGCTTTTCGATGTCATTGTATTTTTACTTGCAGACCCATCACCAATCCTAAAACATTCAGTTTTAAACATTCATACCGTTCATGTACCTGCGGAAGGACGGTTGTTCTACTCAGATTCATTCTGAGATTTACCTCCACCATTAAAACTGGATATGTCGTATAGGAACTGAAATGTGTTGAAAATGGCGTTAACTTTCAATAAAAAATAATATTCATAACACTATTTAAGTTCTCACAATTGCATGACCTTGGCATTTCTGGGTTTTACAATATACCGCTGTGCACGTATTTGTGAGATAATAGTATGGCGGTGATACTTTTATTTACAGCATTTCATTTTGTGGTGTGACGACCGGGTAAGACGAGGTTTGTGCACCTGTTTATCAGGTTAAAGCTCACCAATAGCGTCTTCTGCTGTCGACCGTTCCAATGTTGTTACCCGTGTTGTGAATAATTTCCAATGAATGTATTTATATAATGTTTACTCCTTATGTTACATGTATCCTTTGAATGCCTAGTCCTCTGTTGACCATTTACTTCGTTTCCTCCTCAGAATGCAACAATGCAGGCAATTCTCGTCACAGACGGTATCTACTCGTACATTCTGTTTAACTACGACCAAGGTCAGTGGACAATAAAACCGGGAGCATACAGATACATGGCAGCTGGATTTAGCAATGCGGACTTTACTGGAAATATCACTGGAAATAGTACTAGTTTTACGCAGTTGAATAATGGAACAAATGTATCACCAGGTAAAATATAAATAAATAATTTGATAAACTCACATATATAGATACAATATAAGCCTAATATTTAAAAACGGATCAAAAGTAGTTACACATACATATAATATGACTGGTGGATCGAGTACTGTTTTGTCATTGAATTTATTAAAAGAGTTGGTAAAGTATAGTAGTCGAGAGGCTTATTTCAATACATTCAATAATAAATGAGCACACATGTTTGACACATAAAATACATTCGATTTATATTACACTTTATCTCTATAAAATGGAAGAATAAGAATTTACATATGTTAGTTTTTATCTGACAGTGTAATCTTATGACGTCACAGGTTTGACGATATCGCCTTTTCCGATGATTAATGGACGTCATGTTTGTATGTGGTTAAGTCGAAAAGTAACTCGGTATTAATCGTCATAGTACTGTGTTATGAATCGGTAGTAATATGACTCAAGATTTATATCAAAACTATGTCACGAGTTAATAACACTCGTCAATCGGTTAGTTATGTGGTTTTATCTAATATATAATTTTCATATGTAATACTTCTAAAGTAACGATATACCATCCATATAATATGCTTCATAATTTAAGCATGTGCCAAGTTTGATAAAGTGTAAGCAAACATATTAAGAAGAAGCGTTTGTTTTTAACAGCATGCTAATAATACATTATATTGAAATAACATATAACAACTAATTAATGAATGTATAAAACCATCAGAACAGAACATACTTTTATTGACTAAAATTGTATACAGTTTCTCATCAGGTACAAATACAAATTACATATAAGTGCATGTCAGTAAGGTTTCTTATATGAAAGTAATATATGAATAGAAGCAAAAACCTATTAAATTAAATATATACCCTTAGTTTGATATGAAATCAAAGTGCATTATTCATCGGTATTGCATTTTAAATTTTAGATGCCTCAGCGATGAATTTACAAAGATTCAACATTATTCACTTTTGATGAATTTAAACTTTAAAATTTTAAACATGCTTCGTCTGTTTGTATAGTATGTTTTTAATATATTTCACTCTTATAGTACTATAAGCTTTACATTCAATGAAAAAATGGAATTCAGAATAATAATGTGTGTTGAATTACGCACCAAGTCAACCAATCTTATATGAAAACCATGCAGATGAAAATAGACAAAGACATATCATATTAACTTAATATTACAGTATTTCGTCATTATACATACAATGGACAATACTTATGTACATGGCAGGTTTAAGAATTTGGAAAATTTGCAAAAAGTATAGTTTATTATTGTCTGTCTTCAACATTATACAGTAAGTCTCATATTAAATAATAAATACTCTACTCTATGTATTTAACCCACTCAGATACAGATAATAAGTGGTCAGTTTAGAGCTACATCCTAATGGAAAGACGATACCAATTTAATGGCCTTAATACTTCAATATTTTCCTATGCTTGGCATTGGATACTCTAGCTTTTATTTATTCATACTTTCTGTTCGACTTTCAAAACGTTTTTTTTATCTTATTATATGTTTACATTCATCTTCACTTTGCACATGTGTATCCTATTATATTACTTTTACATTAAATGTATTAGTTTAAATATCCAAAATATTATACCTTGCAGTCTTAAATTCATAAATGAATCAATATAACATAATTCTTATTTGCTTTTGATTATAGTTAAACGCTTTTATCTAAATCATAATGTGACACTAGTAACAAATAAAATATTATCGTAAACTAGCCAGTATTATTAAAGGTTTGAATGGGCGCTGGCTTTACAACGTTACTACAGTTACGGACAAACTCGTGAATGAGTCGATATGTAAGGCGTTTCACCAGAGAGATGATATCCATACATGGGTTACAGATCAGCTAAAGAATTCTTATCCGTGTCCGTGCAGTGAAGTAATTATGAAGTTGGACTACAGTTACCGCGTGGTCGGCGCCAGAATTATATTTCCTGAACATTCTGTCGTCTGCTACGAGGCCTGGTTTTTTAATAAATATGGAATCAAACAACGTTGTTGTTATAGGTAAATAAAGCATTGGTGGTAAACGATGGATAGTCTATTTCCTAAGTAAAGTAAAGATTGTTAGTTTGTTTGATAATTCCAGCAAATGATTGATAATTGTAGTTACATGTAATGATTTGTAATTTGTGTTGTATAAGTGAAAACGATTGATAGTATGTGAAACGATTGCAGTAAATGATTTATAATCGGTGTGATAATTATAGAAAATGATTTGTAATTGGTGTTATAATAGTGTGAACGATTGATATTTAGTGTAATTATTACAGTAATTGATTAATAATGTGTGTGATAATTAGAAGAAATTATTTGTAATTTGAGTGTAAACGATTGATAGTTAGTGTAATTATTGCAGTAAATGATATATAATGTGTGCGATAATTAGATGAAACGACTGGTTGAGTCATAAATATGTCGTGAGGTAGATAAGAATGTTGTTAAATTAATTCATATGTGCCGACGTTTTTAGTTTAGATATAACGTAGATATATTTGATGATATACTAGTAAAAGGATGTAAAAACAATTTCACGATTTTACCGCTATAGTTTTGACATAATCAGCTAAGACAATACAACTTGTTTCAGCACGAGTTATTTTCAACGAGTCATGCGACCTTGCATGATTGCACCACGTGTTAAAATTGATCAAACCGGATCCAGAAATCATTTATTGATTTATTTTACGTCCCATTCAACTTACATTGTTTTAGTTACATAGTGATAGTAGCATGTTTTTGTCGATGTTAATTTGCCAAAGATTTCTTGTAAAATGTATAATGTTTACATGTCTCAATTTTAAAATTTACTTTCTCTGTCAAAAAGTTTTTAATTTGGTTTCTTTATCTGTCTAGATACGGGGCATTGGCAAAAGATTCACCATATGGAGGCTTTGCCAAGTTTGAAACCGATACGTACAATACGCTTTCTTACTTTTGGAGATGCTGCGGTGGGGACCGACATCTGTGTAACATGTATTACGATATAAACCCATCTGATGACTGTTCAAAATGGACACCAGATGACGAGGTACCACAAGCGAGGTTCAGGAGGTCTGCCGGACGCTATGCACTTGCTGTAAAAGGTAACTTTGTGATCTCCTTTGTATATTATTATATATCTTTTAATATTGCACTCGATGTTAACATGTATGTTGTAATAACGATATATTTAGACATTTCCTATGAAGTTTCAAGTTGTATAAACACTTTCAAACAGATTTATTGTAAATGTTACCTTAATTAGATCTAAGAATTCAGGTCGTCACTCCAACACAGGGACAAATCTTAATTAGAACGGTGATATGTATTAACATTTTTTATGGAATCGTTATCGACAGATGCAGAGCCTCTTAAACTGACTGGACTACCAGACGTGTTCGATATATTTATCCCCAGTCAAAGTGTACTACAGCTAGCCTTCGCGGACTATTTCGTAGATACCCGTCTGTTGGATGATGACGTCACTATTTCTGTCGACACAAATATACTGGAAGAGGATTATTACCTGGGTATGTCAGGTCGTTGTTTGCTGTTTTATCTATCAAGACGTTTCATATAAACAGCATTTGAGAGCAGGATATCTGCTAAAATAATGAAATAAAAAATGCTTTTACGTTATTGTTATTAATTTCAACTCGCTCAAAGGCAAAACCTAATTCTTCTGAGCGCTCACTGCCATTGACACGATACAATAGCATTGTCGTTTATGAGCATATATTATGCAAACTTACACTGATGTAATATAACTATAACATAACGGATGGACAAACCGGATAATACTAGCTCTTAACATGTCAAATAAAAGAAAATTGTCTTACAAGTTTATACTTGTTTGTCGTTTAAACAAAGCAACAATTTAGTGTAAACCAAATTTACACAGTTTTGATATAACCATAGAACCTTTGAATGGTTCTCTTTAATGTTACTAAATATGCTCGTTATAGTCCTTGCATTTCTTAGTTATGACATTTGTCTGTCATGCCATTTTTTAAGAAAGTATGTCGGGATTTTTCTAAAATATTAAAAATGACTAAAAACAGTTTAATCAATATATTTTTTCCATACATATATATACTTACTGACCCTATAATGGCATTAGGATGTATATTTAACCATGGCAAAATGATTATATTGAAAAGGGATTTCCTAACATGGTCTACGCGCCCGGGCTAGACTAATACAGAGTTTCCACGTAAAATTGCAACCTATTTTGTGACGTACCAAACGAATCACGTGATTTCATTTTTATTTCGATTTTATCCGTCATACTGGATTGTAGAATGTGTTTCATCTAAGTAAAGCCCTAGTATGACTGTCACGATTTTGCTACCGACTCGCCACGAGCAGTCCCGACCTATTCAACCACGACTGCATCGACGTTTTGCATAATCATGCAAGATCGGCATGGATCGGCATCACTCCCGACCTTGCCACGAATGTCCTACGAATGTCCAAGACTACTAAAGACCGTGGTAGAAGTTCTTGGTGTATGTTTTTGTTAGCGCTTCTTGGTGGCTGGTCACTGGTTGGACGTCCCACAATATATGGTTTCTATGATGCCGACGACTATTTATATGTTTGGTCCCGAATCTTAGTGTAACCGCAGTGCCATTGTAATCGTAGTTATTGTTACTGCAACCTTAGCGCTGTCGGCATAATTCGTGATAATTCTGAGTGCATTCAGCTATATTCTAGGTGTTGTTGTATTAGTTTTTGCTAATTTGGAACCAGTTCGTAGTACGTTCATAGTGTAATTGGCATCATTCGTTGTAGATCGTAGTTAATTCGTAGGACAATCTTGGCATTGTCTCGTACAAGTTCTTGCTAGGTGTGTACATTCGTACTTGGGAAGTGCCACGAATTGCTACGGCTATCACGAATCACTCTACGACGGCTTCAAGGATGATGTACGAATACAGTGTGACTTGAAAAAACAGCCGATAATTCCCAAAGGTTTTGAACATTAAAAACTGTCGGGAGTCTATCCCGGTGACCCACGAACACTCAATAATACTGGCGACACCGCTACGATGGTACTACGACTGCTGCCGATTTTTCAAATCGTGGCTAGTTGGGAGCAAAATCGTGGCAGTGAGACTGTGGCTTAAAAGTCCGAATGACGATAAGAAGGTCTTCAAGCAGTATTTTATTTCTGTATATTTTCAAAATAGGGATTTCGTTTCAAGTTTAGCACTCCGATTGAAATAGCTTTCTATCACGCTTTGGTTGATTTTACGGTGTATATACCAAACCATTCGGATTTTATTTATTCATAAACATTGGAGGCTTTGTATCTATTTTAAAAAATAAGTTTTAAGACATAGTGTTTTTTCTGATACAATATATTTGAGGAGCTTTTATTTTCACTATTTGTGTAGTTATACCTAAACATAAAATCCTGAGACGGTTATTTTCCTCATTCTTATTTCATCTTTGAGGTCTTACTACACAGTTGAATTTTGTTCTTTTTCTTGATAAAATTTGGTCTAGGATTTCCCTTGTAAAAAAAATCCACATAGATTTTTTTGTAAGTTTTTTTTTCATAGCAGGAATGTAAACCCACATAAAATGCCCAATAACTGGTAGGTTGTCCACGTCTTTTTAAAAAAAGTGTGCAGTGACACCCTGAGAATTTTTGAAAAAAGAAGTCCTCAAATGCTTTATGCTATACCAACTTTTGCTCTTCTCATCTGCAGCAAGAAATCACAACTACTATGAACCATTTTGAAAATACTTCAAAACCAAATTACATAGGCCTTGTTTTTAAGCGTAAGAATCATGTTTCCATGGAAAAAGGGACGTAACTGTGTAGTGAGACGTTACATGGTGATGTGGTTGATGATAGAAATAATGTAACTAAAGTCAAATTAAACGAATCATCAAAGCAACTGTATAAAAATAGGTTCCCATGTTCATAAACATGAACCCGTGAGTGTATATTATTTCCGTTTAAAATTCCTAAACTTCTTCATTAGACAATATTTGCATTAATATGTTCGTAGGACCAAGTTTATGAAGTATAACGTGAAAGTAGCAAACTGTTCGGAAATACTAGTGTGTATTTTTAAATGAAATACGACCTTAAATATATACTTAAGTTAGTGCGAGGTTTTGTGAAATAAATGCGCAATATTAAATGTATTGTCAATCTATTTACATCACGTTTCTATTCGTAAATCGATACTAATATATACAAATGGTATTAGAAGTAAATCGTCCTTGTGGGTCTATTGAAGTTTTAAAAAAGCAAATTAGAAAAAACTGAAAATGGATTAATACAAAGTGATATACTTTGATATCCTTAGTTAATTGATTTTTTATATCATTTATTTGATGAAAAGACTGTTATTTTTATAAATGAATAGATGTGCAATATTCAGACATGATGGCTCTCTAGTGTAACACAACTTAATTTTGAAAGTTCATGAAATTATGAATTGCAAGTACGTACAACGCGTTGCAAAATTGATGAGAGTTTCGGGATTTTACTATGAATCTAAAGATGACGTAGTCTTTAGCGTTTCATTCCTCAAGCAATAACTTGACATTGTACATGACAGGTGTCGAGCCAGCGTGTAAGTAAAGAAAACTAGTTCGGTTTTCACTCTTTACTCATTAATTAAGATATTATAAAGAAGGGCGCTCAAAATTCCATGTAAACAAAACCGACTGTTCGGTGATAGAATACTTGTAATTGACAGATTGTGTCGAAGCAAGTGGGCTTAATAAAAATCTCAAGATGTTTTCAGCGAAACTTCAGTGTTTGATTTCACCTCCAGACTTTATGAAATCACAAAACTAACCACCAATTTCGCAACGCCTTTTATCATACATAGATTTATGAGTTAAACCAACTCTCACAAGAAATGGAAGACGTTTTCGGTTTATAACATGTATACGACCTTGATTTATGTATTTGGTACACTTTTATTGATGTATGATAAGTTGGTTATTACGCCAATATTCTGACTATTTCAGTTATGTTTACGCTTAAACGTAACGTCGTTTATCTGTTTATGACGTTATCAATTGATGACGTTGTTTATAATTATGTATTTTGAACCTGATGAAGGCTGTATATCCGAAATGCATTATTCAGCATTAAAAAAACTTTACATGGAATTTGTCTTCTTGTTTTTAATTTATTCATATGACCATAAAATATAAATACTAATCACAGTCGTCATTTTGCTGTCAAATATTTACAGATAAGACTTTGAAACTTTTCTTCTGGGACATCAGCACGACATACCTAGCGGAACCTGTGTATTTGCACTTTATATTTACTAATGGCTGGAACATGTCGTACATCTTCTCACCGAGGATAAATCTGTGTGGATGCCAACGAAGGGAACAGTGTTATTTCGATTTCCTTCAATCAAACGAAGGTAAGCGATTTTTTTAAAAATAGAAAATGATATGTTTTAACCAAATGCAAAATAAATTAAAATGTATCAAGTACACATACATAACAGTACATGCTTATAGCCCAAACAAAATTGCCGAAAGAAATGTACCATTCAAGTGTAATTTATCAGGAATCACTCGTTTGTTCGTCTTTGAACGATTTAAACAAGTACTTATTTTGTTTTTGTTTTTTTTTTTTCAAATGTAACGCTTATAATTAAGCACAGTGTTCCGTTGGTTGGTGGTGGCATCGCGGCATATTTAATTTTTCAAGTATAGTCGTTGTAGTTTAAACATTATTTTCACCATCGTAGTTTCGACTTTTAACCATAGTTGTTTCAACTTTCTTTTAACCATTTTAGTTTCGTTGTTTCGACTGTTCTTAACCTAATAAATATGCCGCGATGTCCCCAACCGGGTCTCCGTAGTTATGTGCCATAGATGTAATCTCGTAGCCCATCCAATTTAATTGGTGTTATCAAAATCATATCAGATATAATCTATTCGCGCCATGTATTATAGTTTCTATGCAACGTTGATAGTTTAGTTTAAACTTATTTATTTTACTTCGATTGCGAAACAAGTTTTTGCAACTTATACAAATCAGCCTCGAAGTATTCCTAGGTAGAACCAGTACTAAGCATATGCGGAAAAAATGACTTGGTCATTGACATCACACATATCCGTGTAGGAGGATTGAACCCACGACCCTCCGACCTTGCAACATTGATAGAGCAATATAGGGAAATAAATGTCTCATACCTCATATAAACATTTTGTTTGATATATGCATAATGCACATTAATAAATTCCTGTCAAAAAACAGAAGAGTAAATTTATTGTTTTAAAATGGTTTTACATGATTTTGTCGTAGGTGAATAATATTAATGTTTTTTTTAAACATCTGTCATATGAAAGTTGTTTTTTTATTCTTTTAAATATGGAACTTAATATATCGTATTAAAGAGAGACAATTATATATTTTACTTTTGTAAATGTTCCTGATGATTATGTCTGTCATGAACAAACATCTTGCCAAGTGTATGTAAAGTGATTGGAAACTGTAACGTTTAAGTCAGTAAGATATGTCAATGTTATTATAAAATTGGAGTTGGAGTTGTAGAAAAAGAAAAGGTTAACTGAACTATTGAGTATTGGTTGATAAAGACTTGTGCGTAATACGTATTGTATATAATTATGTATTATCTCTTAAACCGGTTAAAAACACCAAAAGCAGTTATGTTAATATATAAAAATAAAAAACTTATATTGGTTTGTCAGTATAGCTATATATAGAAAAATTAATTTATCCGTGAAAACTGTCTAATAATTTTATTTTTTACTTTGATTGGATGATTATGCAATGTAATTTAATGAATCTTTACTTTGATAATTAACCAGTTAACGTTCCTGAATTGTTTTGATTTTATGTTTTTATTACTATTGATGATAGCTGACATTGTTTTGTTATTTATTGACCAAATGCAATCATTGCAATTTACTTCAATACACAGAAACAGTGTCGTCCGTACCGTGCATATGTGACAGCAAATCAGATGGACAATTCTGTGATAAACCAATGCCGAACTGTCTAGATGGCGGTTGCTTCCCAGGAGTTCAGTGCGTCAACGGCTCCGGTAGTGTACAGTGTGCAGACTGTCCCTTGGGATTGGATGGTGACGGCGTTAGCTGTTTCGGTCCGTAGGGTCGAAATATAAGAACATTCTGTAACACAGTAGGAACGCCACCGACTGGAATAGTGATATTTATCAAAATCACGTGACAACATTGACATTTTAACAGAAAATTGGTGGAAAATAAATGCCTTATGAAAATTGTGAAAACAGTAATATTACTGAAAGATCCATCAATAACAGATAAGAAAGAGATTTATTTAATGCAATCAATCTTATACTAAGTCCCAAATTTTCACTTTTAAATAATATCATTTACAAAAATCGGTCCTTAAAGCGAGAAAATATCCGAACACATCACCTAGTAGATCTACATATTCTTTTAAAGAAAAATCAGGATTAAAAAAATTTTTTTTTTTTGCCGAAATTCAGATTCATCACTATTGAACTATTGCGATTATTGAAAAATCGACTCACTCTTTTATAAAATGATGTAACATTTTGAAAAAGTTAAAGTTATTCAATTATTTATTGCGATGGATTGCGCACAAAGTTTTCATTCCGCCGATATATATATTGAAAACGATTATGACATGGCTTGATGCTCTAGATCGAATGACGTTGTAGTTTTTATGAGACTTTTAGAAAAAAAATGACGATTTTTATAATGGCTAAATAATGTCCAAAAGTTGAAATCGGATAAAGTGTTTGTTTTAACTGCGAGGAAACAAAATTCAGCTGAAAACTTTCAGTAAACTGCCCTGAATCAATAAGCAAAATTTAAGGAAAATTAGGAAATATTTTACATTGAAAGAGGTATACAGAAATTGTGGATAGATGTAAAAATTTTGTTCTTTAATAATTTCTCACAAAGTTGTAAATAAATCTTTTAGTGTACATTGCCATATTGTTATTAATTTACGTGCCAAAAACAGGTCAGTAAGAAAAATGTGTTCAGATAGCAGGCTGGACATAGTTGTAGTTGCATGGCTTATATCTAAAAATGTCCGTTATATATCAATATAATAATCAATAACTTACATTTTGTGATAAACAACAGTGTATTTATTAACTTAATTCTGTAAAATTTCATTAATAAAACTTTGAACACAGTTATATATTGTATACTCAGTTCCTAACGCTGTACAAGCAAAACCTATATAAAAACGAGCAGAATAGTATAGATATTCGGAACACTTCGCCGATTTCTCATATGCCTAATGGTGATGAGCTGGACTATTATGAATGTTTGTGGTGCACATTCGTCGCCAGTAAGCGATAAATAACGTGTACAACAATATAATAAATAGAAATGTCAATGCATTAGGCTTTAAATAATGTATGTTTACAAACACTATTTCAGTAATCAATACAAAGTAAATGATGAGTTTATTTTAAAAAATATATACTACTTGTCACTTGTCCCAAAGCAGCATTTTTAATAGAAGTCACGTCTAATAATTATTTTATTTTACTATTATGTTAATTATGTCTAAGAGCCGCGTCTGTCTATTTCTATTTATTGCTATAGGAATATACAATTTCTATTTTATCATCGGCATTTAGTCAGGATTGGATAAATTTTTCCTATCATTCTCTGGTTACACATTAAACACAGATTGCAATAACGCTATCAACAATTTTCCAATTATATATCGTGACACTACTATTGACAGTATTCTAAGAGCTACCACACTGGAGTATAATGCCGCAGACACATCGTTGGATACCCAATCGAGTTACAATATACCGACATAGACTTACTATCCTCTAAATGCTGAGCGCCAAGCAAGAAAAGTTCTATTATTGTTTTTCACCTTTATGGCCCGGCTAGAAATCGAACCTGCAACCTTCAACATGCATGGCTGACACTATACTCCCTGGACCACCACTTCGGTTCATTGTCATTCGTCTCTCACCGTTGCTTCAAGATTGAAATTTATCAGTTACTTGCGGATATGGGCGTACTCAATAGCTGGATCACAGGAAAGAGCTGTTAGTCTTCGATGGTATTACAATGACGCTATATAACCAAACTGATAAAGTATTCGAACATCTTCAATACTGTCATCTTTTTTGTTATAAAGATCTAATGATAGAAAGCATTTTGAGTATTACTACAATTCATATTTACTCGACCAGTGAAACCCGTTTGTTAGAAATTCCATGAAATTGTGGAATATTATCATTATATTACAGTCATACTATCTATATAGGTCTGTTGACGATTCCTTACTGACCCCTTTTGGGTATTAAACGATTCAGTCTCTATTGTAATGACTAAACATTATGATACTTAAAATTGAATAGAAAAAGGGGATTTCCTGTCTTCCACAAAGTGTTCCCAAATAAAATCAAAGTATATTTACTTGGCCTGGCGGCTTCGTTTGAACAAAGTTACAATCCATATTCATAGTGATCATGTAAACAAGATATGAACATATTTGGCTCATCAGTTTTTTTAGAAACATTTGAAATTTTACAATTCTATCCTTTTATGCTGAACACTTGTTGATATCAAATACCCTTTAAATGACACAGTCTTAACTGTTATGACTTAACAAGGATTCAGACATCAATATAATTAATGTAATATCTTAAATATGAGAAAACAACAATAATTCAGACATCAAGATAATTGAAGTACTACCTAAAGTATAAGAAAAATAGAGATATCTGTTTTCTCATAGTATTCCTATGTTAAAATGAAATCCCCGTCCTTGGCCCCAAATGGACCTTAGTCCTTTTATTTTAAGCAACTTGAAAGCCCTATTCATAGAAATCATTTTTACAAAATATCAACAAATTTGTTTATTCAGTTCTTGAGAAGATTCACTCTTTTTTAAATATGAGAGTATTCATTCTAAAGAGGAAAGTCCAAGTATGTGTCAAAGCCTATCGATATGGGCTTACAAAATCACTAGCTAAGAACTAATTATCTAATCCGTAAAAAAACTATCAATTCTGAAATATAAAGTGTTTAGCCAAGCTGCAATATATTTGATATTCATTTCGAATCACCACAACATTAATCTTCAACTCTGAGGTCTTCATCAACATGCATCCAAAGAAGACTGAATTCCTGCACGGCGGAGATAAATATGATATAATATTAAATATTCAAAGAAACTGGCAAACAGAACTGTGCTTTGCAATATTGTTTTTTAATCTTGGATACAATCTCAATAACTAGGTGATTCTAACAAATATATGATCATTTTTTCCAGGAATTAAAACTCACCACCCTTAGAATGATAGTCAGACACTCAACCAAGTGAGCTAACCTGACTCATATCTTATCCCTTTTTAATGTGGTTTTAATGCCAATTTCCACATATGACAGGTAATATATATTCAGTATTATTAGGAAATGATGACCGTAGAATGGGCCATGCCTCCTCCCGCAAGTAACTGGTTAACTTTCTTACATAAAGTTTTGGTACCGAGTTAGGCTCATACCCATAACCTCAGCCCTGACAGATAAGTAGTCTTAGACTAAGTGTCTTAGATCACTAAGTCACTGAGGATTTCTCCTGAAATTTTTAAATGTATAAGTTTATACTACAAAATGAATGTCGCTACATGAGAAAAATAATACATATTAAGAGTTGTTTAAACATGGGAAATTAATAACTTAATATCTTTTAGTAAAATAATATTATAAAATAACTGAGTTTAGCTTAATTGTGAAGTAGATTCGGAGCGTACACAAATCATTCTTCAGTCTTTCTAGGTAGAACCAGTACTGACTGTTATTTCGAGAGACCCAAGGGTCTAAACAATGACCTCTGACACAAGCAGCAAACACTCTATACTGGTCGATTTTGATATCACATGATATTACATTTACAGCTCTTTCACATATACATGTATAATATTAACAACAAATAAAAAATATATAACCAGACTTCGTTGTGAGATATTGATACACTGCCACTAAATCTTAAAACAGGATTTATTGTGTGTTGGTTGGGCAGTAGTATAGTGGATATAGTGTAAATAGCTCAAGCTAGATATTGTGGGTTTGATCCCCAGCTCGATAATATGCCTTTTAAAAATTAGCAATCAGTTGCGGACTCAAGAACGATTTAAACAAACTCTAAGAATATGCCGCCAGTCCGGGATTTGAACCCTTTGACCGTTTGTCGACAGGGTGGATGCTCTGCAAACCGAGATAGCTGGAATGCTGACATATATCTCTCTCTTTGCATGTTTCGTACGCATTGTGACATTTGTTTATTCGACCCGTTGTCGTTTACCTCAGGAGGCAACAAATAAAAAAGGGTAAAACACTTTTTCCAGTTCTTGGGCTATTGTTTGAATAAATCTATTGTGCGTGATATTGTCACACGAATATTTGAGAATGTTCTCAAAGGAATACAACACTCAGAACTCGTATGTGGCGGGACTCGAAGCAAAGAAAAGGAAACCGAAAGAAATAACAAGAAAGAAGCAATTAGCTTTATGCCATGCGAACAGAATGAAACATGAAGGCCTACCTTGTAGTATGTCCCAATTCATTTTGCACAATAAACGCGTTGTTCTTGTTTAAATCATACACACACACAATGATTAAAATGATGATGTCACATTCTTTGTTTCCAACAGTGTTAATTTATCCTGTTATCGGTGGTCAAAAATGTAAATCTTCTAAATTAAATTGCAGACGCATCTCGGTTATTCTGCAAAATGTTCTAGGCAAGAACACAAAACATAGGCCAGCCCTCTGAAGAAATATATATACATGAGTTGTGAAGTCATAGCGTTGCTATTGACATTAAGTGAAATTGTCTTTCCGATTTCACAAAGATATTTTTGTATTGTTGGTGTAATAAGAAGTATGTATGTCTTTTGTGTGTTTTTTTATTGCCGATAAAGCAGTATTTTTCTTAGTTTCATTATATGTATTATATGCATACCTCTATATACGTATTTACAAGTATCTGTCCATTTACGTAATTTTTGAATATGCTTTTACGATTTATATAAAACAACGCACATTTTCATCGACAAATAGTAAGTATAATCTAATGAAAGTAATCTTTGTTCTTGTGTACTCAGATATATAATTCCTGACACATAAAGCAGCTTGTTAATTGACATTTATGTTATAGTTAGTTGTGAGATTAGTTTGCATAGTTCTAAACAATCTGGTGATTACTTGTATGTAAAATATCAATATTTAGTATATTTTTTAAAAGTTAGGTTTTTGTAGGATCTTATTTAATGGAACTTTGAACAAATGGTTTTAAATTTGTTTATTTTACCTTGATTATGACACAGTTATCACAACTTAGACAAATCACATTCCATGTATTCCTGGGAAGAACCGGTGCTAAGCATATGTAGAAAAGGTGTCTTGTTTAGGGACACTTCACGCGACACTGCCATAGCGTAGGATCGACCCCATGATCCCCTCGCCTTTCACCGGATGCTTTACCACCTGACCACGCGATAATGATGACAAAGATACAAACATATTTCATTAACTGAAAATTTACAAGTCTCATCATTATACATACAATACAAAAAATATTTTACATGACATATATAAGCATTATGAACATAAGAAAAAGGATAAAATTCAAATATGTTAAACGTATAATATGTTATTGTATATGTTTAACACATTATATTAAGTTTCATATCAAATAACATATACCATGTCAATAACTCAATATACTCTTAGTACCTTAATCAATCAATAACAATACATTGTAACAGCTTATTTATTTAACAACACTTACACAACATAGTTTGATATAGTCTCGGTGAATTGATGCATTAATATTAATCTAAAATAAAGGTCAAAATAGAGCCTATAATTACTAAAGAATCCAAAATTTATTAAAATTCTAAAATGATTTTAAGCTTTACATCAATACAGCATTCGTTCCCATGACAATGCATGTATTGCTAACCGGAGCACGTCGAATTTTAAGTTATGTTTAAAAATCATAACACGGACATCGTTTAAATTGAACTTACGAACTTAGGGATCATTTACTTTTTCGCGCTATTTAGTATACATTGTAATATATATATATATATATATATATATATACATATTTATTTATTTGTGAATAACCAAGACATAAATGTACAGACCAGACTACGGTGAGTGCGCCTAGCTACAATGCAAACCATAGAAACAATATCAAGGCCTCTGCCAAACCAATACATTTGGTGTCGATCATGACTTATATACCATGGAATTACATGCAACACATCTGGACCGGGTGGAAAAATTTACATACATGAACTGATAGCTTTATATGAGTAGGATCCAGCTAAGGATTCAGGACAACTCACATGCTGTATAAAGGACAGATTTATAAAACCCGTTGGATCATTAAGATACAGTGAATTCATAAAGGGAGAAAATTAAATTCACAACAATGGAATTCATGATTTTTGGGATCTTTTCAGATGCTCATTCACATTGCATGATATATATATGGAGATAATTATTGGTGAATAACCAAGACATTAAT
This sequence comes from Panopea generosa, assembly GCA_029582155.1. NCBI lineage: Eukaryota > Metazoa > Mollusca > Bivalvia > Adapedonta > Hiatellidae > Panopea > Panopea generosa. The sequence goes on from CM055894.1 coordinate 39,054,721, forward strand.
GTACAGACCAGACTACGGCGAGTGCACTTAACTACAATGCAAACCATAGATACAATACCAAGGCCTCAAGTTCCCAAACTGCGAAACGATCATCTCATTGGACAATATAAAATATCAACTACTTTTTTAATTAAGCTTAATTTCTAAGAAAGTCCATAATAATGTATATGAATCAATTTTTAATATAAATATATGACTACACGTACAAGTACAAATGTTTTGCGAAAATAGTGTTTAACGACATTAAAATATATGATTACGATAGTACGGTAATAATTTAAAATATTAACATATTTATTAATGAAAAAAATGTTTTGAAATTGTGTCGGAGTAGGTAAAGAATTAAGGCCATACTATAATCGAAGATCCAGACAAAGACTTAAATGTGATTGTGGGTACACTGGGGAGTCATCCCACCCTCCTCGAAGTGATTCACTGACTTTCAGTGCACAAATAATATTTTTAAACAGTTTACAAACATCAGATTACGATAGAAAATACCGCTCCTTCAAGTTAAAATGGTCATACTTTAGGAATGAAAACGTTTTTGCTGAGTAACTCACAAAAGTTTTAACGAGGTTTCGTTTGTTGTTTACTTTTTCTGAGTTATAAGGCGGTTATTCCTGCCACTATCAACTTTGTATATAACTCAAGAGCGATACGATCACTCAGTATTTATTCATGTTTATTCAGTTTTAGAGAACGACCTTTAAACTTTTTTTTTTTTAATTTCAATCACTGAAAAGTGATCCATTTAATTACCCCGTAATAGGTCTGTGGGGGTCGGGGTGGACCATCCCTCAACAAACCGTACAAATATATGTATCAGTCAAGTTGTAACATACATTCATATATATTTACACTGAAAGGAAAAAGAAAGCATATATTTTGTTTTTTAAAATTATTTCATTATTGGCTAAGTTTATTCATGTGATGGAAAATGAACTGATTTTTTTCTTATTGTTTTATTTTGAAATGAATTAAATGTTTGTTTTTTTATTAAACAATATGATAAAATATAAATATACAAAATTTATATGCAATGCATTTATTGTTCCTTGACCTGTCGACGTTAATAGGTATGTATACTTTCTTTTTCCTTTCACCGCATATACATATATACATTAATCTTAAAGGGACACACCAGTCTCAACAAATTATAGACTGTAGCTCGAGCTAAAACAAAAATCAAACAGAAATAAAATATAATTTGACACAGCAGATGGAAGTATAAGAAAATTATGTTGTCTAATGACTTAAGGAGATTTTTCTCTCTTATTATATAAAGTCTATAGTGGTTGGTTTGGTGTAGAACCTTACTAAATATTAAATATGTATTTTGGTGAATCCTTTTTTACAGAAAAGATATAGTGGCAATAATTACATGAATTTTATTATATTGGGGTTGTTTTTGTGTGTTTATATTTATTAGAGGTATCTATAATTGGAATGGTTTATAAACACAATTTTTGTGTGTTAATTGATGGTGTTTATTGAAAGCCAGGAGAAGACACTAAAAAAAATATCAAAGATACCTTTGTTCATTTAATATTTTTCTAGTAAAATTTAACTATATTTGAGAATCAGAAAACACAAAAGAATCACCTATTTCTTAAATTTTATAAAACATGTGTTTTCAATTTTTGGATTGGTTGAATATTAATGTAATATATTTCTCATTTGCATATATTTCATAAGAAAATTAAACAGACTCACATACAAACAAAAATATTATGTCAATTATATATATAGATATACAGAAAGAATAGGTAACAAACTTATAGGTGAATTCAAGAGAAACAGGTGTGTAGTGTAAGGATCATTTTGTTGTTGATTACGACCTTTAAACTTGGTAAAGGACGTTTCTGAGATGTATGTTTGTGATCATGCAATTTCATCAAGTAAAAAGCGATAGTTACAGACATCGATAAGTGTCAAAGCTAAGCCTTCCTGAGGACGTGCTGTTACAAAATTAGATAAACTGTATAAACTGTGTTTTGATGAAAAGTAACATAAGCAGTGGAATAAATCAGCGATGATTTATTTTTAGGTTTTCAAGCGAGCCGATATTTTCAACCGACAATTTCATTTTGAAAATTACACCGTTAAAAACATAATGAGAGTCTAGAATTAGACAGGATTGGATTCAGGATATCAGATTGAGATGGAGGAGTTGAGAGTGAAGCTTCTAGATAAATTTCAATAATTTGCCACACCTAACAGCACGTGAATGACAACACTTACATTGTCTGTCTTTTCGTATTCTCACACGCAAAGGGCTGATTCAAATAAACTTAAACAACTTCAGTGTGTATGTAATATACGCCGTTTTTGGCCATTGGAAAATATTTACATTACTGACTGACAGCTAAAGCATTAATGCGGTGACTGATATTTCATTTGCTAATTAATAGCAAGCGGTGAACATTCAATACATAGGTTTCTGACCATTACAAAATGCGCTTAAGCATTTTTTTGGGGTGGCATATAGTAATCGCAGCGTCCGTCCGCCCGTCCTTCCATCCGTCCGTCTGTCCGTACACACAAATGGGTAGTTAAGTGTCTAAGGTTTAGGGTTAGTACTTTTTATGGACAGTTGAAAAATAATTACGTGGCTGTTTCTAGCCACATAAAAACGGCTTTTATGTGGCTTTTTGTCTTTTACGTGGCTAAAACTTTCTAAAATTTAGCCACACAAGTATACGATTGACGCAAAGAAGCCACTAAATCCCCAATCGTGAGAACGTCCGTCCGTTCTTCTGGAGCGGCAGTTGTGGATTGCGTTGTCAGTACAGAATGGGGCATTGTGGTTTGTTTTTTGGTACTTGTGGGGTGCAAATGTGAACCCTACAAGTGCCATATGCGTACAGAATGGCATTTTGGGGTTAATTCCATTTTTTACACATTTTTCTTTTACTTTTTTTTCCACCTTTTTTCATTCTTTTTAGTGTCATTAGGGTTGGATCTCAAGGTTTGTGACATTAGGGTTAGACAGAAAATAGGATTTGTTTTGTTTTATAAAAAAAAAGATGTTTTTATAACATATAAACGTGTCGCGAGTAAGACCCACACCCTTACCTCAAAGGTCAAGGTCACAATTTGAGTTTGTTTCACAACACTTTGATTTTGTGTGAGATTTTGTTTCCAGCCTGTAACTTTGTCATGCATAGATGAATTATGTTGATACTTGCTACAAATGATCAACATAACATCATGACATGTTGCTAGTAAGACCCACACTTGTACCTCAAAGGTCACGGTCACAATTTGAGTTTGTTTGACAACACTTTGAGTTTGTGTGAGATTTCGTGTCCTGTCTGTGACTTTGTCACGTATAGATGTTTTTTTTTTAATACTTGCTACAAATGATCAACATAACATGACAACGTGTCGCGAGTAAGACCCATACCCATACCTCAAAGGTCAAGGTCACACGTTGAGTTTGTTTGACAACACTTTCAGTCTCTTTGAGATTTCGTGTCTCGCCTGTAACTTTGTCATGCATAGATAGATTTGTTAATACTAGCTACAAATGACCAATATAACATGACGATGTGTTGCACGTTACACCCAAAAGATCAAGGTCACACTTTCAGTTTGTTTGTCAACACTTTCAGTCTGAGTGAGATTTCTTGTCCGATCTATAACTTTATCATCTATGGATATATTTTTAAAAAAACACTTGGCTCAGTTGATAATCATGACATAATTAAGTGTCGCATGTAAGACCCAGAACCTTTCCTCAAGGTCACACTTTCAATATGTTTGATATTGCGTGTCTAGTCTGTGACTTTGTCTTTAACTTGGCTCAATTTAAGATGACATGACGACGTGTCAAAAGTAAAACCTAGACACGGTCACACTTTGAGTATGTATGACAACACTTTGAATCTGTTTAAGGTTTCAAGTATGTCCTTTAACTTCAAAAACACTTGGCTTAATTTATCAATTGATCAACAATTGATCTGTAACTTACATTTAGGGATTTTAAAATAGCGTGATCAGCATGTCATGATAATGTTTCACCTGCATTTAACTGTTGAAATACCCAGACCATAACATCAGATGTCAAAGTCAAGGTTACACAAAGGTCAAGGTCATGCTTTAATGTAAAAAAAAATTAAATTGCATGTCTAGTCTGAAACTTTAGTCCGTTACTCTTGATATTCATGGATACATCGATTCCTATTATATTAATTTTTTTTTTCACAGACCATTTGGGAGACATGTGACACTTAACAGTGACATTTCTTGTTTCTTTTTTTTTTTGATAAAGAACGCCGCGAATATTCGAAATTCAAGCTTAATATGCAAAGCGCAGCAAACACACAGGGAGGTATTTATACAATTTCGCAAAAGCAGAGTAGACCGTATTCACGTACGTAAACAACAATAATGACACACATTTTGTGCATTACCATGGTCGTTGATGCAATAATATCGGAGAAAGTAAAAAAAAGTAAGTGTTTTATATGTTTACTAATTGGTAAGTTTAATATACAAATAAGCTGCTCCTCTGACGGTCATTACCGTAAACATCCCAATTCAGTTGTATATACTCAGCCAATCCAGATATCCTCCAGTATTCGAACGTTCTCTAAATATGTGCAAAAATATAAATTAATTCATATTTGGACAAAAAACAACTAGAAAAGGAAATTATAAAACATTATACTTGTCACGTGATTCAAACCCGGATCGTCAGAGTCAAAATCCATATATATATATATATATATATATATATATATATAACAACGTGCCCATGCAAGATCGGTCGTATGAATCCAACTTTAAACTTAACAGCCTTCTTGGGTTTAATTGATGATGCCTAGAATTTCTGCATGGTTATACGGATATAACTAAGATTATATACTAAATCATTTACATTATTCCACGGGTCTTATTCAAATATCGGCAATAAAAAGTGAGTTCAAATCATGCCTTTGACGATAAACAGCGGTAGATTTCCACCAGATATGATCCAGATAGACACAATTTATGCTCAATATAACATTTAAATATTTTTTTATTGAATTGAATGAGTATAATTTACTGGTTATGCCGCTCTACTGGTAATACCGATTTTGTCTAAACAGTTTACATTATTTTGAGCCTTTTTGAAAATGTGCACACAACTGACCGGAGGCGGGCTGTCAATCAAACAAATCGATGATATATATCACATAACAAGTATCATTTGTGGAGGAAAGGCTCAGAGTGAATTTAAGCATAGATGCTCTCCTTCCGTTAGTAAATGGCAATCTTTCTCACACAAATATTTTGGGACAAACTGGACTCGAGACACGACATTTACGGTTACAGGTAGGTGGTCGTTATTGTTTGTATATCAAACGCTTTAGTATTTTATATAAGATACTCTATACAAAATGATACATTGTTGTATATACTCAACAAAAGGGTTAATGACCATGGAAATTGTATCGTCTTTCTTTGGATTAAACATATGAATGTTGAAGCTGTAGACTCGATATATTTTCGATTATTCAAAAGCAGTTTAAATCAATTTCTTTCTGGTTACAGCAAAGCAATTTATGTTTTTTGTCATATTCTCGAATTTGCTATATGTATACGATATTTTAAAAATACGTTTTTTTTTTCTTTTAAAAAAGTGATAAGATTTACAAAGAATAGTTTATCTTTGTTCAAAAATGTTAATACAAAAGTGTGACTTTTTAAAAAAAAACAACATTCAATTGACGTCAATTAAAACATAATGAGCGTCAATCTTAACGTTTAAATTTATCTTTAAAATAGTGTTTTTAATAAAGTTAGATAATTAGCCAACATGAAATGGATGTTTTAATCTCAATCATGTGTGCAGGTAGCGGGAGTTTAAGCATAGAGTCGCTTAACGTGAAAAGTACTGAAACTCTAAAATGAAAAAACTGTTTATTGTATCCATTAATTTATTATTATTATTTGATTGTTTTATCGACTTTATCATAATTATATAATATGATACTTAACTAAAAGTTACATTTTGTTATTCTAAAAACAACATGACTTAAATGAAAAAGTATACGTTTACGCTACGCCCTAATAAATATGTTATGGTTGATTAATTTTGAAATTTAAAAACTAGTTATTGAAAAAACATCAACTATAAAACTATTCTAAATGCAAGAAAAGTGTCAGCAACAGTGTATATGTTTAAACTAAACTAAACTTAAAATTTACAGGGGATGGATTATAGATATTATACATGTATATGCAAGGGAAGAAGAACGTAATATATACATGAATTATATATTCGATTAAAGCATAACACATTATCATAACTCCGAAAATGGGAAAATTTTCAATTGCAAATATATACACAGACTGTATATGCAACATACCACATTTCACACATCACGCTTCTGCCTGTTCACAACTTGGTAATTGTCATATTTTGTTCTGTTACAGTCAATATTAATTAAAGAACATTTTCACTAAATCAGTTGTATTCATTTGCATTTTCGCAAGTTTATTACTTTAAATTTGCTTTAAGCAAATATAAATAAAGTATATCGTTATGTTATGTTCAATGTTTATAAAGTTTCCATCCCCAGGGAGGTATTTGGAGTCATTTTTATAAGAATTTTGTTTACACTTAAACAATAAAACAATATATAAAAAGTTTGTCGCGGTTATCAGGAAAACTGCACTCGTCTGTGTTGTATGTTTTAAGTAGGTATCACTGGGTTTCTCTGTTTTTAACGGAATAATGAGTTTTAACGTTTTATTACTTTTGTCAAATATGCTCAAATATACTTAATTCTTAATTTCTGCTGGTGTTTCCAAAACGGATATATCGCGTTATTGGATTATATTATGTGTCTGTCTTACTTTTATTATAATACGTGTATATAGATAGTGATGAACACAATTTGCAAAAGAAATGGCATTTAACTATATAGTTATAATATTATCTCATTTTTTATCAGTTTAATAGGTGCAATGGTGGTAGCGGAGTGAAGGCATGTCAGCAATTTTTGGTATCGTATTCGGCAGTATATTCGGACTATGTGCCCTTGTGGTTCTCTGTGTGCGAATACGTATTGATTGCAAAAATCGAAAGGATGCCGTTCAACCACAAGGTTAGACATTTTTGTTGTATATTACGCACATATGCATGATGTGTGTTATATGTATAGTATAGTGAGGATAGTCTTATTTACATCGTCTCGATTTATACTTGCAGACATATTGAAGGGCACCAGTTTAACAAGTTTAACCACTTCTATATTTTGTATGTTCTTGTGTTGGCCTTTATTTGTTTGCTTAATTGCTGGACTACGGATATGTCTGTATTCTGTTTATATTGTATGCTTGCCTCGTTTAGGTTTACTGTTTGTGATAGAAATTATACTTTAAAAATCAAAATGATTCATGTTATAAATTGTTATTTAACGTTTGGAAAAACAAACTACTCAATATCTCTTATCACATTATTGCTATACAGTATTGAACACTGCACACGTCTGTACATCAGAGTTATTCCATATCAGCTGATTGGGTTTTATGCATTTGTTTTGAAGTTTTTTAATGATATAATTAAGATAATCGATTGCATAGTTTATTCAAATCTTCTTTCGAAATTGCGTTCAAATAGCATATTCAACCAAAGTTATCATTAAAATATCCTCCTGTCAGCGTGCTTGTCCGAATTCAACACGCATATTACCAACCAAGTCAGCTTAAATATAATATATAAATATCAAATTGAATGTTTATATAATTAATAATCTCACATTTTAATTGTTTTGAAGTATTGTATTTCTATAAATTCTCTCTGGTTCCCAAGCCTATAAAAAACTTACATTTACTTTCTGTTTGTGGGAATTCCTGAAACAGCTTGGGTGTATTTTAATCTAAATGGTACAACTGCTTCTATTACAGTATTACAACAACAATTGTATTGCCTTAATATAGATATTTTATACTTTTATTTAGTTAATCATACTCCCATTGTTACTTTTGAATGCTGGTTACTTGATCCTCAAGTTTTATATCGAACTGATGTCATACCGGAACGCTTAATCTTACTTATTTGTATATAAAACAAATAGAAACAAAATTTCACAAAGACTCCACATTCAATGAGTGTTTTAGAGACTGTATTTCAAGTAATATACAATGAAGTTCTAAGATGTATTTACCTATATTCAAAAAATCATTATTATTTTCGATTATGTCAACAAGTATTCCATTAAATACTATTGAATTGTTTATATTTTCTAACTTGATCGGGAGCACTTTTCGACGAGCTTCCACCTATCGTACAATCAGCTGACGAGCTGACGTTCAAGATAAATCAATACTTTAGATATAAGATATTGAGTGTTGAAAGAATTTCAATTCGAGTTGACCATTTTGAATTGTATTTTATAATCGTTTAACCTGACTACCTATATCGTTCTCGTATTCATATTTTAAATACAACAGAAAGACAACAGGAGATCCATGTTTAATATAAACAAAAAGTATATACATTTTAATGACAAATTTAGACGACGATGCGCCGAACAATCTGAGGCAGAACATGACGTTACAGTATGACTCGTGTTTTAGCTCAAGTAACATGGTCTTACTCATTTGGCAATTGAAGAAATGTCTAATTGTATTTTTTACTTTCACCTTTCATTATTAGACATAATAAAGGGGTGACCGAATAAATGTATGTTTCTATGTTGCGACTGAAACTGATTTATATATTAATTTATTACAGAAATGTCTATAGGACAGCAGCGACAAGGCCCGTTCCATCAGCCACAAGGTCAGGTATTTCACAGTGAAAAAACACAGATTCCTTCAGCCCAACCGCCCGGATAAATTGCCTGAAGACAAAAACTTAAATTTTCAATCAGATCTTAAAGATGTAAAAGTTATGAAGTTTTGATAGAGAACACAATTATTTGCTCAAGATATCAATCAACGTATAATTTTGATATATTTTATATAGTGTTGTACTTTGGAATACTCATAGTATATGTCATCGGAGAATATATTCTCTTCATATTTTCTCATCAATGCTCTTATACTTGTTTCTTAAAATTAAAGATGTATCTACCAAAAAAATGCACCTACACGAATCAATTATAACCAGGGAATATAACATAATATGAATTACATAACTGAACACTTTACGAAACCTGAACAGTCATTTGCAGTTTTAATTAAAGCTAAATATTATAATCGATCTAGATTGCGTTGTTTTATTTTACGACACCCGTAATTTGTCAGACAGATCCGTCGAAAGAAAACATCACAAAATGTTTATTTTGAGATAAAAAATATTAATCAAAATTCAAAATTTCTAAATTTTAAGTTGATGTCCATTTTATTGTCAAATATAAAGCTTCCATATTATTTATCAAGGTGGGGTAAAAGTGATCTTTAAATATTTACCCAATATAAAACACATTCGATCAATAGAATATTAATTATGTCATTGTTAGTTTTAAAATTTTGTCACTATTAATATAATCCACGTATATTGTCGCAAGTAGGTTTAATTGATAAGTTCTTAAAATCTTGTTTAAATTATCGTCTTCGAACACGTCCATTGTATTATCGAGGATGGGTTCTATCATTGTTTACATTGACATATTCGCAAGTGGGTAAAGTTAGAAGAACATTTCTGTCACATATAGCATATATTAGATGTGGTACAGTACTGCCACCATTACACACACATACACACACAAACGGACTTTTGGCTGTGGTATAGAAATCGTAATGTATAATAACACACATACTGGCTTATGACTTTTGACCTAATAACAATACCAATATCGTACAGTGAAATTTAAAACATACATGTTAATATACAGTTCCCCAAACTGCGAAACAGTCATCTCATTGAACAAATGAAAAGTATATCTACTTAGTTTATACTAATTTATTTAAGCTCGATTGCGATGAAACGGCTCAGACCTTATAAGAACCGCTCTCGAGTCCGATTCCTGGGTAGAACCAGTACTGAGTGTTGTTTTATGAGAGGCATCGGATCGAGATTTGTGTCGAACCTGCAACCTCTGGCATGAGCGGATAACACTCTATCCTTTACACTACCATCCCGCTTATCTACTTATTTAACTAAGTTCAATGTGTAAGAATAGGAATCACCTGTGAACGCTTTTCCGGGTAAAACCAGTTCATGTCTGGGATAGAACTAGCAATCTCTGTGGACAATCAATTGTCTCTCGACCTCATTTCTTACACACTGTAAGAAAAATGGCATTGCATATTGATGAATACTTATTTATCATTTTTTACTGAACTATTGTAAATTACGTTATTTTCACACGTTGATATCACACAACTTGCAAAATCTAATATGTGCATTACAAAACCTTATTTCCAGTTAGAATCTCAAACTCGTCCTCATTTATCAATAACTATATTGAATTCGTTGAGGGAGGAGTATAATAGCTCTGTAACACTCGGCAGAGCCTCACATAAAACACTTTTTGCCAATTCGCTAAGTATATTTCGTATTACGTTAGCCCGAAAATTATTTTTTATATGAACCAGGAAGACTTGTTTTTAAATCAATCTAGTAATAAAACAAGGGTACTTGACTGTACGTATTTATAACTGTGCTGGTGGAAATCTGAAACTCTGATACTTTAATTATTTAAGTAGCCCTAGTACAAGCTGAATCAGATTTACAGTGTTATAGATTAAGTAAGTATATTTTAATCTCTTGTGACACAACCATGCATAAGTATCCTACCATTAGTACGGTTTGATTTAATTAAATAAGAACAATATATCAACTAAATAAGTAATAGACAAATGTTAAATATATTCTATTTAGCTATACTTTACAAAAAATAGTTCGCTACAAATTTGTGAATTTTGCGAGATATATTCCTCCTCCCCCATTCGCGAAAAACTGAGTATTAGTATGAGTTGTTTAAATCATATATATATTTTAAACGAAATAATAAAACTACCCGATTATTTTTTTTATATCGTTTTTAGTAATAAAAAAGTTGTTTAAACCATATATGTATTTTAAACGAAATAAAAAAGACTCAATATTTTTTATTCAAATCAAAGTTAGAATTGGGGTAAACGGGTTCGGGCCAAAAATACTTTCTTTATGCAAGGTCGATACACAAATACTGGGGCACTGGTTTATTTGGAAATGCATGATTGATCAAACAATGCCTTAGTCGATATGTTTTATCTTAATATAATAATGTTGAAGCTGTAGACTGAATGCATTAATTACATTGTTTCAAAAAAAAAAACACAAAAAAAACGTACGAAAATAAATATAATTACAATAATTATTATTATATAAAATTATATTCTTGATGTTCATGAAAAATGTTTTTGCAATTATAATTATTTTATAAATATATCTTTAAAGAATATTATTTCAAAGTATTTGGAAACATAGAACACATTCAGTGTTTTTTTTTTAGATATAAGACTTGAGCTTAAGTCGGTATTAGAGCACGGGAGGGGTGTTGCATATGTCATTATCTCTCATGAACAAATTCAATAAAACCGTGTTTGTTGTTATCTTCTTTTAATTAGGTCCCGTTCTCCGAAAGTATCCGTTTATCAGATAGAGATGGTTGTACAGTGCGGTATGTTTATAAGATAGAGTTTGTTGTACGGTGTGGTATGTTTATCAGATAAAGTTTGTTGATAGCGCTTAAATAAAGGCAAGTGAAATTGGATAAACGTGAGAAAATAAAGTATTCTCTGATGTTCTGTTGATTTTATTTTTTACATTTAAAATACATCAAACTTCCTCTAATAAGACCACCTTTTGGACTAGGCAAAAGTGATTTTAATAGCGGGTTGGTCTTATTATCGAGTTTCAGAATCATTTACAAAGCTATAGGCCTATGTAACCATAATTGTAGATTGATGTATGCTATATAGTGCATATGTGTGCATTTCCTGTTATATCAATGTTATAATAAAAAACAATAAATCCTTTTTTTCGAATTATGGATTATTTGCTGTTTTTACTTATTATTATCATTATTTCAATTATTTTGTATGCGCATGTTATAACAAGGGGATAGTTAAAATAAATATGTTGTATGGTTAATCTTTTATTTACATAGAAAATATAATAACAAGTATAAATAACATATTAAATGTTTCAACATTATACATGAGTAGATTTAGTTTTTCTCATGGGGTCCTCAGTAGGTCGTTTCCTTTCACTTCTGGCATTATGTTCTTATCCATGAACGTGAACGCATTTGGACTTTCATTCCATTATTGTCCGGACATTAAAAAACAAAAAAGGAAACAATAAGATGTCAGGAAAATATAAATATTATAAACATCAGTTTCATTCATAATCATCATTTAAAAGTTCAGTCTTTAATACGATTATCATTTTGTTTAAGAGTAAGTTCAATGTGTTTTCTTTTTTTCCATTTTTACAAACGTGTTTTACTTTAACAGTAAAATTTAGAAATGCGATTCATCACATCATGAAAGACCATCGATATCACTTAAATAACAATTAAGCAATTAAATTATGCCAACTTACTGGTTTCAATTCTCCATAGACACCTATTTTTGACAGGTTGCATATTCCAACGACCACAAAGTTTGCTCCCTGGTGTCCTTGATGTTTTTGTTTACCCGACGGTTTTCATACCTTTAACGACAACCACAAACAGATCGTTGGTTATATCACAAATTTTTCCTCGTGGCGTCTTTGATCATACAAGTGGTCGTAATTAAGGGGTTGAAAAAATAGAACAAAGACCATTATTGGTACATATTTGTTGGTCGCAATGCCGGATTAGCGGGGTACCCGTATTGTCGGAGTTACTGACCATTGAATAAAGAAGGAAATTTCCGTCCCTAAAATCAATGCCCGTAATAGCGGTGTGGTCTTCATATCGGGGTGATCGTAAGGTGGAGTTTTACATATTTGATAGAACTGACCAGGCTGTATTTTTAAAGTATAGTTATCCAAAATATAAAAGATATAATTAAGCTATAGGTACCTTAAATTATTAAAAAATGGTTTATCTAACACCGTTTTAAACTACCCATGCTTTGTATTGTCTAGTTTTGTTATTGGCGTAATTAAGCTGAATTTTGTAACTTTAAGGGAAAAACAACACTATTATTTAAAACTATTTCTGAGAACTTCATATCCACTGGATGCAAATATGATCTCAGAGAACCCAAGTATGTGTGAGCAGACCCTTAATTTCTTTTAATTTGGAAAGGGGAATAGTTTGGAAGCAACGTATTGTGCATATTTATGGCCAAACATAACATTTTTTGTTATGATAAGAAAAATTAAAGAAAATATTAATTAGTTTGTTAGTAAATATTACGCATATATTTAAAACTAGCGTGTTCCTGACTTTTTAGCATTTAGTGTTAATAATTTCTTAAGTAACAGTTCCAAAATAATTACTCTTTGAAAGATAAATATGCAAACTAAATCCAAAGTGTTAATGATATACAATAACATTAAGATAAAAACCTTAAACAAGTGTTTCAAGCATGCATTTAGGGACGGTAAGTCGGTGTCTAAAGTACGACATAGTGTTATTTTAAACATTTTGTAAATGTATAGAAGCGTGGATATTACATACAGTTTAAAATTAATGTTATTGATTTCTTAAATATACATTATCAATTTAAGTCAGTTTGAAATTGAACAAAAATAAATACGTACATGTATTTTATATTTTAAGAAATAGGAGTATTTTAATTGTATTTTTTTCAAAACAATATATGATCAAATTATCGTAAACATATATCAAGAGGTAATGGCATATGGATTAAGACATTTTTAATATTTATAATTATAAATGTCTATATGTGTATCGAGTAATTCAAGAAGTCATCATTTCGACGACATATTAAATGAGATTATAAGACAAAGACAAATGTTTAGAATCAATTTCGAATTACAACTATATTTTCAAACATAATTAGCATTTAATGTCAACGACAGTTATATGTATTTTATTACGTATTAGAAGAATCTGAATAGATATTTAGTATTTCACAGCTTGTACGCACCATATTAAGCCCATCTATTCAGTATACAGTATATTTATATATATAAATATATATATATAAATGTAGAAACAGCGTGATTCAAAGGAAGAGAAAAACACATGATATATGTAAGGGAAGAAAGGAATAGAATATACATATAATGGAATATATCAAATTACCATACGTTAATATGGCGTGTTTTTATTTGTTCTTACATGTATATATTTCTGCACGTTGCTTTAAAAATACCAACATTATTTTGAAAGTTACATTTCACATTTTACACATCATTTTCTGGTATTTCAGAAATTAAGTACTTTTCATATACTATTTAAATACATGTCTTTTTATAAAACCGAGATGTCGTGGATGTGTTGTGTGTTCATTTTATTTTTTGTATTTTTTTGTATTTTTCATGGAAACAGTGGTTTCGGCGTAGAGGCGGTGGTGAAATTGAATGTTCTTCGGTTGACTGAGACATATGGCGGATTAACATCGGTTAGAGGTTAGATTTCCATGTTTTTTCTTACAATTCCATTAATTCTTGCGCTTCCGGACTTATTGAACGGTTGTTATTGTAATGGATACATGTAATTAATGTACTTCTTTATCAGCTAGTCAATTTCCATGTTTTTTCTTACAATTCCATTAATTCTTGCGCTTCAGGACTTATTGAACGGTTGTTATTGTAATGGATACATGTAATTAATGTACTTCTTTATCAGCTAGTCAATATTTTGAATAGTTGGGCGTTTTAATCAAATTATGTGCCATTTATGATTTTTTTTATACCACCGTATACTAGAGTTAATTTACAGATATAACTAGTAATATTCGAAACTGTTAGTGACATACAGTTCATAAGTAGCCCGTTGCGTATAATCATTTTGGTGGTGAGTAACACTGCAAAGCTTGGTTATGACGACATATGCCTTTTGCATATAGCTTTTTGTGTAATATGCTTAAACGAATCTTTGGGTACAGATAAAGCAAAGTAGTACATTGAAGACAAATACTGTGCACAGAAAAGTGATAATTTTTATTTTTTATTTTTCAGGTAGGGTTTCAAAAACGCAAAGTAAATATCGCGTTACTATTTTCAAACTTATGTACAGTCGTTCAGTACTTGGATTAGAGTAAACTCAAAATATGGTGAACTACTGTGTTAATATCGGTCAACATGTTATTAATATGTTACTCATGTGTGTTGAATTTGATCCAGGACAAACTATTCCATGTGTGTCAGGCTGTACGTCATCTCTTTAGCTATGACCCCAACCTGAAAGCTTGATTGATTTCTTTAAAAGTTAGCAGCTCCATGAATATGACGATGAAATATGATTGTTCATTATTGTTCGTGATGTGGGGGCTTTATAAACTGGACACTTTAGTCAGAGGGGAGAGATTCGGACAGATACTCGGGAGAGTCAGTCTCTTACGGAGTGGCACTCTGGTCTGTGGCTTGGCACCATGCTATCTGTTGCTAAGAATTAAAGTTCTGTTTGTAAAATCACGTGTTTGTCTTAAGTAATACCAAAGTAGGACACTACTTGGCAATAATCGGATACATTTTACTGCACAGTAGTAATTAAGCATTCCTTTTCAAGTTAATACAACCCATAATGCACGAGCGCTTTACTCACCGGGCCCGTGCCTTCTATTTTGTTTAATATTGCCTACGAACGAATGACTAAATATCATATGTACTTATGCATAAGCAAATTATGAAGAAGCAAAAATTTGAAATTGAACTTTGATTGGTCATGCACAAGTACTTGCTACCTCCGAAAACAATGTATGTAGGGAAATAGACAGTGACATGCAGAATTAATGTCATATATAATGATGGTATTATTTAAAATATGGAAAAATAATTTTAAGTTTATTCTTAATTTAATATACCTACTGACAAGTTTATGACTATACCTTTCAGGGGGTATCTCTGCTTAACGATTTTCTTATATTTATCATTTAATGAAAATCATTTGTCAAAATATAAAATTGAAAAAAAAACACATAAATATTATTGTATGGCATGTTTATTGATTATAAGCATTACTAATCAAAAGTGTTTTCAGCGCGACTTAATCGTTCAACATAAAAGTTTTGAACTTAAAAGATATTTCAACAGACTAGGTTTTTAGTTTATTTTAACAAATATAAAACTGACACCTGTCAATTTTCTTAACATTCTGTTTGTTTCAAGTGATGAATGCAATTTTGTAAACGTTGTACAATAACATTTATAATATAATTGAATATGTAAATATTAGTTTAATAAGTGGTGTTGGAAGAGGTAGCAGTGGTGGTGGTGGTAGTGGAGGTAACGGTGGTGGAGGGGGAGGCATGTCGGCTGGTATAATTGTGGGCATCGTATTTGGCTGTATATTCAGACTTGGTGTCTTTATGACTTGTTGTTCCTATATCTGTGCGAAATGTAACAAACCGAAGGATATGGTTTCATCACACCAAGGCAAGAATTTTGTGTTTTACACCATACACGTGTACGTCTCACACCACTATTACATTTCCACAGGGCTCCATTGTAACATGAATGTCCAAATTACAGTGAAAAAAAAAACAACAAAATCTGCCGCATGTGTCTGGGCTTAAATTCTTCACTGGTTCAGTTATGCAATAGCAATGACAAGATTTTTATTTTTTAATTCAATATTTTCGTGAGATCTATCAATTTCCAGAGAAATAATATGTCATCTTTTCGCCCACGATGCAGTTCGAACCAACAATTCTAAAATAAAAGAGAATTCCATCATTACATTTTCAGTGGTGATTTCTGAAATACTGATTTATACTTCATATTTGGAAAAAATAAATCACTACAATCAGTACAAACCCCTGAAAAATGAAGAAAATGAGAACTAAAGTTTAATTTCTACCTCCTTCATCTGTAGGTACGGAGTACTCAAGGATATAATGATGTGAGTCCTGTACATGTCGTCTTATTTATAGGATACTGGTCTGGCATAGGCCCGTCTATTTACATTGTTATAGGATGTGACGTGCCCCCGTTTTATGGTAACTAGGTTTTAACTTTCCAATAGCAGCTTTGTACTTTGAATGCTGTGTCTTCTTTTGAACATATATGTATATACATGTATTTGCTTTTTCGAGGTTACCATTTAACAAAGAAAATGCCAATATGATCAGTAACGTACGTTATATATTCACTTACTATACTCATTCCATTGGTTTTGTAAACTGCTGAAAGGATAAAGAAACGCAGGGTGAATTTCAGAGCCACATGATCAATCTATTTCATGCGATATTTTCAGTTTAGAAGATGTATGTAAATGTTTATCATTAATGATTTTGTCACAAATTATGACCATATAGGATGAAGAATAGCTTTATCATATGACTGATTAATGTTTTTAGATTGCGTTGTATAAAATAAACAGGCGTGCTTGAGAAATAAGAATGCACAACATGCCATTATTAGAAAGTGTTGAAAAGGGTACAATTTATTGATATTTGTTAAGTTATAATTTTGTAATCCACAACACATATATTTTCTTTTTATTAAATAACAAACAAATTATTTATGATATGTTTCATCTATAACTTCCAACACAATATGTGTATCAGCAATACACTTGTATCAGCTTCTAAATATATCAAAACGACAACAGAGTCGTGCAGCTTCCATTATAAATATAATAGCGGAAACTCCAAATTGAACACTGAATCAGAAAAAGCATGAGAATTTTAAACGTCTATAAATGACGGTGGGCCATAAAAATATCATTGTAGTAACACAGCGCAAACAGTAACAGTATGGCTTGTTTTTCATCTCAAATACAAAGAATGAAATTGGTCACCAATTTTCCATGACTAAAGACATTATTATTCTATTCTCTTGACGTATCTAGCGTAACCATGATACAGATATATTGCAGGAATGGACAATGGGATCAAACCATAGCAACGTACGAGCTTAAAAATTAAAATTCTGCTTCAATCTTTATTAAAATATATTACAGGAAGTGTCAATATACCAAAACCATCTCAATTCACATTGCAAGAAAGTGGCAATATATTTCAACGGGAAAACCACAGACTCCTTCGTTCAAACCTCCCGGATTCGTTGCTTAAAGACAACTGCACGGTTTACATGTTCATTGACATCTTGAATATTCAAATTGATATAGTTCTGAAACATGTTTCGTAAATTGTTTAAGATATCAATAAATATATATATAATTGAGAGAATACATAATATTTATATACTTCCGGTTTCTCTCACAAATGTAAGGGTGGTGTATATTGTCGCTAAAGCAATTTTGCGTATCAACCCTAACCAACAATTCATAATATGTAATGCATCAAGTGATCAATAAAATGAATTGACATTTTCCCAACCAATGCTCTTATATAACGCTATAACTAAAAAACAAATATTTATATCATTTTGCTTATTATTGCAGTTTCGATAAAGTAATATAAATTTTACTTATTGTGCAATGTTCGTGTAACTGAACACGTTCCTTTTGCTGAGCATCATTTAAAGTTTTAATAAGAAATATTCAATTGCTACAGTCCTAATTAGTCTTACAGATCCCGAAAAAAAAGAAATATAACTAAATGTTTAAGATGACATGAGTCGTAAATGCGTTTCAATAACGTCATTAAGGTGGAATAGAGGACTTATATGTGCTTTACGATGAAAATACTTTAAAACCAAATTTTGCTCTATCCTCTATATAAAATTATGCCATGTCTAGTGCAGTTCTAACGTGTCCTCTGTTATCGAGAAGCCTGGTGTTTCTGAAGACCAGCATGCATTTATAATACTCTAGAATATAATAATCTAGAAAAGGAAATAGCCAACGCTTCTTCAGTTTTTCTCAAATTGCAGTTGTTTGATGACACCGCTTGAACCTTGGCCAATCAGTCTCCGTTCTAGTGTATCACCAGGCACCTCAAAACTGTTATATCTTCACTGAAAAGCACACATACAGCTCTGGCAGAATTCATTAGCAGTTCACCTATAGACAGAAATGACGCAATACTATTATCACCGACACTAAAGGGAGGTAATTAATAAGTGAGACGTGTGGAATATTATGTAACCATTCCATACACATATCCTATGTGATATTTGTTGTTGCAAGTATATCAATTGACAAGGCAGGGAATGTGCAAGACGATTAAATTGTATAAAAATCAAACTACTTTTTAAGTTCCTATTTTATTTTTTTTTTATATGTTGCAGAGGCAAGTTTCTGCTAACCTTTAATATCATTCTTATTAATTTCCTACAAACAGGGTATATCTTGTTGGCAATACACATTTTCTTTAATTTTGAGATGATTGGTGCAACTTGTTTCATCAGTAGTTTAATAATACTAAACTTTACTCTTTCCATTAACTAGTTCGTTGTAACTGTTAAAGCATTCGAATTACATTTATTACTTGGTGTACTATTAATTGAAGACTGGGGACATTTTACAGTTTGGGTTAAGCAATTTCGTAAATATCATAAAAATGTGTTGCCTCAAAATACTAATACGATTATCATTCGACAGTTTTTTTTTTTTTCCAAACGAAACTGTCAAAAATAAAGTTTGTATTTGGTATAAAAACGTTTCAGCAATATTGGTCTAAAATTATTTACCTAAAATGAAAATTGACATATATACAAATATGTATTATTCAATTGCCTAAATTGTATACTATGCATATTGTATGCCGCCTTGTAAGCTATACGTCTCACATACCAATAAATTTTGTACTGTTCTACATATAGAGACATGCACTTCTGGAACACTGGATACATTACCAATGGTTCTAAAAGTGCCTTATTCCCATAGATAGTCCTCTGTTGGTCCAAGTATGCAGAAAACAAAATGGGTTGACCAGGTTGCTTTTTCGCAATTTTGATGGTTTGATGACACCCTTTCATTTTTGACAATTCTGCCCATTTGTTGCAGTGTATCACTTATCATCTTTAAACTGTTATATCATCATCAAACAGTTCCCAATGTCACCCAAACTTTGCAGAAATCATGAAAATGTTCCAATGTTCCCATATGCATAAAGAAATATGACATTTTATGCATGTTTAACAAAACAAATGCCCAACCGCTTTACACAGCTCTAATTTCTTGGACGTAATGATCTTGCTACCGTCATGTAAGGGAGGAAATTGTTCAGTGAGACCTATAGCGACAGGTAAAATACTTTATAAATATGCCGATCGAATATATCAATGAGACTATCACGTGACTGACTGAATGACTGACGATAGTAAGCAACATTGGTCACCCATTATGAAATATTCGTATTGTGTTTCTACAATGCTGGGTTACATGGGATTTTTTAAAGCTGGACACAGATGGTCATGTATGAAAATCCCATTTCCTGTTCGAAATTTATTTTCTATGTTTTGTGTTCTAATGTGTATTCACAGATTTTTGTAAAACTTCATCGAGTTATATTTAACACGTTATATTTAATGCTATCCACTGTTAAACCAGTACTAAGCAGATTAAAATTCCCTGCTTAAGAACACCAAACATTGTCCTGTCAGAGGACAGAACTAACCACTTACATGTATCAAAGGGTCCGACAGTCTACCACTTGACCACATGTTCCATAATGACTGTTGTCCGAAGTGTCCTTCATCTTCATTAGATTAATTATCTAATTATTTATTGAATGCATTTTAAATTTTCAGAGCGGAAACAACAAGTAAATACCTGAAATATGAGCTTAAATGTAATAAGGGTATAGTAAGAGGTGATACTTCAAATTGAATCGGAAATTGGAATAAATGTTTCCTTGCAAAATCATGGAGCTCATTTACTTAAAAATAAAATACCAATTTAACCGATGCTAGAGGACAAGAGTGAGTTGCATATTTCATTTTATCCAGTGAATAGCCTGGTCGATGTCATTTCCTAAAAAAATGTTTATCGGTATTCAAACGATCGATAAGTTTTTCATCTAAATTAATTTTATTTCAACACATTTACTTCCCTTTATTTAAAAATCTATATGCAGAGGTTATGCATATATGTGTTTATTTAGTATTTGTGATAATAAATAAATACAACGAGAGAATTATTACACTATACATGCGTACATTGTACTACTCCTAGATGTGTCCCATTTTGTCATTGTTTCTATATTAATTGTTATTTGTTGTATTGTTTGAGTTTGTGAAGTTCACCTTTACATAGGAGTATTGTCTCTTATTCATCGTTGCAATACTTTCTCATTACCATCATTAATATATAAGCTAAGAACAATAAACATAATATATAAGGACCACCATACATTATGCATGCTATTTCTTTACAAGTATATTCACATTGACAATGTCAGTTGACTAAAAGCCGTTTGTGTTTAATTCGTTTGAAATCACCGATTAAATAAATATGTACATTAAAACGCGGCGATAACAGAGTTTGGAACAATATCTAACATATATATTTATTAACATTAAAATGAAGGGTCTTCCATGACCGAGTGGTCCACGGTGCCGACTCAAGACATTTCATCGCTAAGGTCGTTGGTTCGAGTCCAGCTGGCTCCAAAATCTTTATAAGAGAAAGTTTGCCAGTTATTGGTGGAAGGACGATAGTTCTATGCAGATTCATTCTGAGATCTTCATTCATCAACAAAACTGAATATGCCATATGTGTTGGAAATGGCGTTAAACCACATTAAAAAATCTTTCATCAACGTCTTCTTATTCTCGCCTATATCCCGATATCTTCTTCAACAAACACAGATTCATATTTAATGTAAATCAACTATTCCGTACATCATCTACATCATGTTTAATAATGCGAATGCCTCACCAAGTATTTGAGTAATTCGTATTAGTATTCAATACTATCAACGAACTTAGTTGTGTAAAATGTAAATGGGAAAGTTGAAAAAAATCTACCATAAAATATCATTCTGATAATATGTTCATATATTTTTAAATTGAATGACAACACTTTAATATATGTTTAATTGAACGATAACATTTCAGTATATTTTAAATTGAATGACAACATTTTAATACATTTTTAATTGAATGACAACATTTGAAAATATTTTTTTCATTTTAATAAAATTTTTAATTGAATGACATTTTAATGTATGTTTTATTGAATGACAACATTTTAATACATTTTTAATTGAATGACAACATTTGAAAATGTTTTTTTTAATTTTAATATATGTTTTAACTGTATGACAATATTTTAATATATTTTTAATTGAATGATAATATTTGAAAATATTATTTTAATTGAATGACAACATTTGAAAATATTATATCATTTTAATATATTTCTAATTGAATGACAACATTAAAATATAATAATTGACCAGATTATCCCGTAGGTACACTTACCATCATATAAAGCAGGCCATGCACCATTAACTATAAACCGTGTATGACTATATTATATGGTTTAAACAAATACTCTTTATCGGGAAGGTTATAAAGAGGATAGAGCGTTGGCTGCTTACGCTGGAACGTTTTGGTTCGATCTCCCTAAGTTCGATCCGATCGTCTCTCAAAAGCAATACTCTGTACTGGTTCTACCAAGGAAGAAGGCTCTAAGTAGTTTTCGTAATCGAAGCTGGGTAGGCTAGTTTTATGGTTAATTTCGTGTTTAATATCGAAATACGAAACACAAATAAAAAAAAACAGTCTGATCCTTACCTGAAGACATTTGCATGACTTCATTAAACAAATCTAGGAGAAAATAGTATGAGGCGCCAAACGTGACTATATTCAGTGACATAAATATATATATTGTTAATAAATATATATACGTTTAAGTAAAAATTTTACACTGTCGACAAATAAATATTGTACACTGACTATATATATATCGGTAAGAAATATATACGTCATGCAAACCAAATATATATACGTTATGCACACCGGTAAAAATATATGTACGTTGTGCAAACAAAGTACGTTTACGTTATGCACACGTCCCCAAAGCGGAACCAGTTTCGCAACAATTTCGAGAACCTGACGATGTAACAGTTATTATTACCCGATTACTGGCGAAACCCTAAATGCAATAGCTTGTCTGATGCTAGGATGCAATACCTTCGCAGGAAGAGCCTACGTCATTGATTGTTGTCGTGTTCTCAATCAAACTCTTGTATTCCTTTTCGAAGCTTTTGATTGACGAAAACTATTGTTGAAGGGTCTTAAGGGGAAGGTAGGAAATGTAAACTGTTAAGGATATTAGAGTAGAAATATAAGTTAGTTATGAAATTGTGTTATGGATGAATAATAAAGCGCATGAAATCAGTGACTTAATTATAGACACTGGAATATCAATACAGTATACACGGAAGGGACTAATGTCTGGCTAGTGTCTATGCATAACAAACGACCAATTCATTATTAAATTGAAATTCTGAATGTGATTGAATAAAGTGATAGTATCATGTTCTGTAAACGTACCTTTTATAACTTTTTGAAGCTTGGTCTGAATTTTGGCAGTAAATTAAAGCTGATAAAAATATCAAAATTTTGACTATAACCAACTATTAATTATTACTACATTGTATTTTCTCATGGATTTAAATCATTACAGGTTGTAATCTTTACGAAATATTTATTTCTTAACACAAATGTTAGTATGGAATCTACTCGTTTTTACAAAAACATCACAAGCATATAACATTTAGGTAGAAAGATGAAGAAGTAAGTTCAGAATCCATGGGTGGCAAAATTGTATATGGATATTTGAAGTTTTTTTATTCATTACTTTAAAAAGGGAGTTAAAATGAGAGAATGATCACAAAAATAACTGTACGCGTTAAAAGTACAGTACTTAGTATCTGCATTCCGAGACCCATTTATTGGTGCAATCCGCCATTGAACATAATCTGATATAGAAATATATAGTAGTACCTGTATATCGCGACACATCAACTGACAGCTTAGTCATTTCAAATGTTAGAGGGGCTATTTCAATTTTGCCCTATGAAGTGTGGTTAAAAGAATGTAAAACAATCGGAATATTGGGCAATCTCACCCAACCCTACCGCTCCGACTCCCATGCCTTTGGAGATAAGCATGTCTTCTTTTCGAGACGTATTCTTAAAAAAATTATTGCTTTGCATCAACAGAAGTAAAGGCTTTTTTTTATTATGTATCTATAATTCATCCATATAACAAAATTACATTACTAAATTATAGTTCTACTCCACATAATTAACATTTTATATTTTCCATCTCCAATCTCCGCCTAAAGAACCTCTTAGAATCTTCTCTTTCAACAAGGAGCGTCAAAGACGGCTGCGATAGTCTGACTGAGCAGAATGCATCAATCAATGACGTAGGCATTTCGAGCGTACAAATCAGCTGCGGTACATCAAAATGCCGTGTGCAAAATGGGTCGTGTGCATAACGTATATATATTTTGTTTGCATAACGTGTATATATTTTAACCGGTGTGCATAACGTATATATATGTTGTTTGCATATATATATTTTGTTTGCATAACGTATATATATTGTGTTTGCATAACGTATGTATATTTTAACCGGTGTGCATGACGTATATATATATTGTTTGCATAACGTATATTTACATATTTGCCTGTGTATATAGTCAGTTTACCATATTTATTTGTGTTGTTTTTTTTCTTAAACGTATATATACTTACACACAACATATATATTTATATCACTGAATATAGTCACGTTTGGCGCCTCCTAGATAACCTATGGTGCATTATGTGTCAGCTGCGTAGAATTCGGATCGTTATATATACTGACTAAGTAATACATCGGGCACCGTGATAAAAACCAAATTTGAAACAGAAAAGTATGTTTACCTGCTTATTCATGGCTTTCTCATCCATTAGCCGGGCCCGATTTGCTCAGTCGGTAGTGTGTCTGACTATAAATCTTGGGATAATTAGTTCGAATAACCGCCCACTGCAGTCTCCGTGATGATTGATATACGACATTGCGTCTCATTAACATTCGTCTCTTAGCGCTGATTGAAGTGGGAAAGTTATCAGCAGCCTGACAAGATGGATGTGTTCGAGTAATGGTTAACCTTTCAGGATCCAAGAAAAGATCGGTTAGGTTAACTGATCGTCTGTTAGCCTTCGATGGCATAAAATTACGCTAAATAATCAATCAATCAACCAATCAATCAATTTCGTACATTAGATGAACTGCAAAGGCAAAACCAGGCATTATCAAGGTTTAATTTCGCACTCCATCCCATAATTTTAAAACAATTGAATGTGACCGCCTTTATTGACACAACCTTGTAGATAGAGACCGCAGCGTAGTCTAGTGGTAAAGCGTCGTGAAGGCCGTACGTTCGTTTCTCGGCTTGGTCATAACAAGACTTGACAAATGGTACTAAAATCTTTCGCTTGGCGCTTAGTATTTAGGGGATAGTTCTAGGTCTTGTCGTCCCGGTGTAAACATAATTGGGTGGGGTATCATACACTTTGACTGCGGCATGTTACTCCAATGTGTCAGCGCTCAGAATAGACACCGTCGCGATATGACTGAAAATTTGTTTGAAAGTGACGCAAAACAACAACAACAACAACAACATCATCATCTGTAACGTGCACTTAGAAATGTGGATAGTAGCTTTAGTGCAAAAGTCGTCTATCTACCTTCTTAGTCTGCATCGAGTTAATCCTCGATATAAGACACGACTGTAAAATAACGAATGACAATAAGAGGTAATGTCGTATATCAATCATCACGGAGACTGCTACCGGACGGTGATTCGAGCTCACGACCTTTGGATTGTTAATCAGACGTGCTACCGACTCAGCTAACTAGACCCAGCTAAACCCTATTAAAATAATCGACATTATTGTGAACATCGTATTACTTGATTGAACAAGTAATCAGATAAAACATTGCAAAGTGTCTACGTGATTCAAGCCAAGCATAACTAACTGATTACAGCAATAAATTTTACTTCTTTTTGTGGATCTGTTTGCTTACATTCAATGACATTTGTAAACCAAACACAATCATTGCAGCCTAACATGGTCTTAAAATGATCAATAGTTAAACAGCAGTGTTTAAATCAAGTTTTAATGTATATGTTCAAGTGGAAATACAAATACTTTTATCTGAAACTTTTGTTTAAACAATTTTTTAACAGAGTTTACAAACAGGCGGCACGCCAGTGTTGAAAATAAGAGATTTTTCCCCGGATAATAACTGATAAAAATAACATATTTTACTCTTTTATATTGTCAAACATGACCCAATGTATTCTGGAAGACGTCACTAGCTCCGACTGATATGCATTCTTAGTCACCTCATTAACCGAATTTTGTTAGTTATTATAGCACGGGGCGGTTGTAAGGCGTGGACTTTTTGAATATAACTATTCCCATATCTTGTTCTTATATCACATATTGCTGAACATAGCAGGAATTATAAAAGAGACAATATTTTCTCTTTTAGTCAACAAAATCACTTAAGTAGGACAAATTGTGTGCTTGAATATTGTTTCGGAGAAGAAAAACTTCATGACTTCATGGCGGTGTTTCTGGCTTGTAACGGAACGATTGTTGATATAAGACGGAAAATCCCACAGTTCATGCATGGGGACACAGGTCAGTGCGTCAACGCCATATAGTGATAACACAATGTAACATGACCATAATTTTGAGAAATAGAATGCTTTTTAATTATTTATCGGAGTCATTTTCAAAATAGAAATCGTAAAATTAAGTGTCTACACACGCACTGAGGTATTTTGAATTCAAAGTTGCATCAGTGACCTAGTTACGGAGATCCTTGAGCAGGCTGATTGATATCAATTCAATTTACACGGGTGAAATCCGGGTACATAGTTCAGTAGGAAGACGCAAAAAGTGTCACTGTTTATATGTCTTGTGTTAAGTCATATATACTTTATAAAATAGTATTACGTGATTAGTCTGTATTGCCGTGTGTACCTTTAATACCAGACTTGGGATAAATATTACAAGTTACCAGATTAAACAATTCATTGTAAACACATCTGATTAAGAATTAGAAAAAAAAATATCTAAAGGTTAAAATAAAGGACAAATGCAACTGTACTTGCTACTTGAAATCCTGAGTAAACACGACCGTCTGGGATCGACTTATCTGCACATACTGATATAAATATCACGTGCTTGGAAAAGAAAAACATTTCATTTACGGACAGTCACTGCGACATTGGCAATGTGAAACTATGTTGTAAATAACTTACTTTCGGCAATTTTTTAAAATGGAATTAAAACGAAAGAAAGTGAATCTTTGGACATTTGTGTACGCCTGCTGTATTGCGTTTGTGTTCATTTCATCACAGGGCAGTTATGCAGGTATTTTATATAATACATACTTATATTTATATTGTTGTCCGATTAGTTCAATGAAGCATTGGCTCTAATATGTGACTCATGGATCGCTTCAAGATATTTTAATTGTTAACCAGTGTAATCATTACTTACTTTATAATCTATATCGGTCTTATAAAAAACATGTCAGCTTTTTTGTAAAACACACAGTCTTTTGAATGCTTTAAATTTGAATAACAACAAGCATGTACAGTTTTTATTCCATTTATAGATATTTATAGATATATACTTCTTGCTACAATTGAATACTTAAGAACACTACAATATGATAAAAATAGAAATCAATAATCTGGCTTTTAAACATGTATTATACATCGATTGCGAAACAAGTTCTTACAACTTAGATAAATCGTGCGCGTAGTCTTTCTTGGTAGAACCAGTACTAAGTTTATGCGGATTAAGTTTCTTGCTCAAGGACACATAGCCGTGGTGAATTATCGGACCTACGGTCCTCCTATTCCGGGTTCGATGCTATACCCGTGTTTGGATCACGCTCTCCACTCAGGGATAAGAATAATGAAGAAAAATGCAAATTGACGATACCATTTTGCAAATAGAGCTGCTTAAAACGTATTTCAGTAATTATCCGTATTGATTTGTTCTAACGAACGTTTAGATTAAAGGTACATCACCTATAACTTTCTGTTCTGTAAATTATGAAAAGTTTATTTAATCACAAAGAGGAAGGCCCCATTCGAAGATAAAGGTTGATTCCGTCGTTGTGATTTGTCTTATTTACACTGATACACAGGTCGGTATTTTCCGTTTTATTTGTCAGGGCAATGTTTTAGCATAACCCGATACTAGCCCGTGAGTTACACGGGCCGTGATTTAGTATTTGATCAAGACAGAGACAAAATACAATCAAAGATATTGAACAGAATATCAATTATATATGATGTTTGATATAAATGGGCAGTTTTGTCTTATTTATGAAAAGTTCGTTGATTCACAGGTCGGTATTTTCCGTTTTATTTGTCAATGTTTTAGCCTTACCCGATACTACCCCGTGAGTTACTTTATCACGGGCTGCGATTTAGTATTTGATTTACACAATTTTACATTACAGAGATAAAACACAATGTAAGACATTGAACAGAATATCAATAATATATGATGTTTGATATAAATGGGCAGTTTTACTGTTAAGATCGAAAAAATACCGGCGATAACGGTGAGGCGTCTTCAAGCTCATAATTGTACAATATATCCATGCCATGTCACCAATAACCATCTTGTTATTTAATACGAGAGACTCTGTCCTGGTTACTAATTAAGTGACAGATACTCTTGAAGATGATGATTTGCGCATTAGGTAACTTTGTGTTTGAATTTATTTACCCTAACTATGTATCTAAATACTGTCATTTAACTATTATCTAATACATGTGTATGGTCGGCCAACAAAGCATTATATACGAACACGCAAAACAGAAAGAGATATAAAAACGCAACACAGGGTTTAGAGGGGATTTGCTTGGAAATGAAAAATGCGACACCAATGCAGGAGGCAACAAAATATTCAGTAACAGTAAACAACCAATAACAGCAACAGACGATAATTGCTGTAGGGTATCATGGATATACACATTCGTGCTAAATATGTTGCGTTTTCATATCTCTTCCTGTGTTGCGTTTTCATATCTCTTGTGTGTAGGTTTAGGACATTCTCGTAAGAAAATGTGCTGTATTACATGATTAAATATTATTTGAACTCACTAATACACGGTGTTATTTATTTAAGCGATATGGTTAAAGATTAAGTCATTTTAACTGCTCGTGTTATCCGTTTTGTTATCTTTCAGTACTGAAGTATGTAACTCTTCAATTTTGAAGGCTGGGAGAATTATAGGTTAGGGTTAGTGTCATGTTAAATATTGGCAGACGAAACACGAATGTCAAATTAACTTCAGTCTCTCATCTGCTCGGTTATCAATATTACATTCGAAATACGCAGTAGTTTCACTCCGTTAATGTATGCCTGTGTGTTTCAGTGTCGCGTCTAGGTATCAGCGATTAGAACAGAATGTCACACTCATGGTGGATGTGACGAGGTCATATATTTATACACATTCCATACAAAAGTTTAGGTCAGAGGATACAAATTTGAGATTAAAGATGCATCACCTATAACGTTTTGTTCATTAAATGATGGGAAGTGTATTGAGTCACAAAGAGGAAGGTCCAGTTCGAAGATAATGGTTGATTCCATCCTCATAGTTTTATTTATGAGAAGTTCGTTAAAACACAGGTTTCTTCGTCAATATTTTAGAATAACCCGATACTGTCCAATGAGCGACTTTATCGCTGGCCGCGATTTAGTATTTGGTCAACAAAATTTAAGAATTTTTCACTACAGCGACAGAATAATGTTTGATATAAATGTGCAGTTTTACCGCTAAGATCGAAGCAATATCGGCAATATAGGTGAGGCATCTTTAAATTTTCTTTTAAAGGAATTTATTTAATAGAAATACTTCCAGTATATTTCGAAAATTGATATGCTTTATTTTGCAACAACCATAGCTTTATTGCATTTATTCATGAAACAAATTGAGTTATCATAACTTTATAACATCGCTATTGTTTATGAATACATGCAAATACTGCCGTTAGTTTTTAGCTCATCTAAGAAAAGCTCAATGCGACTCAAAATACTTTTTCTCTGAAACCTCCTGACTGATTTCCACCAAATTTGATGTGAAGCATTGTTACTCAAAGTTCGCTCAAGTGTGATCAAATCATGATCCTGGGGTCAAATCTGACGCCGTCCTAGGTTTTTATAATTTTTTATCAAAATTTCAAAAATCTTCTTCGAAAGTGCAAGTCATGGAGCTTTGCTATTTTGCATGTAATATCACCTAATCAGTTTATCTCAGATTTGTTCAAGCTATGACCCCAGGGTCAAAATTGGCCCCACCTCGGAGATATGTCAGTTTAACTTATGGAAACTTACATTTAAATATATTTTACTCAAGAATCGACCAGCCAACTTTGTTTATATTTTGTATAAATGATCCCTAACAGTAGGGCTTTCATGGTTGTTAAATAAAGAGGCTAGGGTCCTTTGGGGCCCAGTAAGGAACATTGATTTTTACATAGGAATAGTAAGGGTAAAACAGGACATTACGTTTTTCTCATCCAATTTTGGTATTATTCCAATCCTATTGATACCTGAAGCAGTGTTAAGTCATAACAGTCGAGACTTGGCCCTTTGAAGGGGATTTATATCCATAAGCACACATGGGCTAGTTACACCATATATATATAGTAAAGAGTGCTAAGTCCGTTTTATGTATCGAAGAAATACCAGCCGTCTAAACGTTGAAAATATCCTGATTTTTCTACAAGTAGATACGCCTGTCCTCTCAAAAACTTTTATTTTTCATAACTATACACGGATATTATGAATGTGTAGAAATAAACAGCCATCTCTACCATGTAAAGAAACACTACAGCAAATGCCACGACCAAAAAATCCCTCACGTTTATAAAATGATGGCGAGTCTCAGATTTTATTTAAAGCAATCTCTCTGCCATTTCATGACGTCACTTGTCTGCAGCTTAAAGAAAGATTCTGAATGGTTAATAATCAATATTTTTATTTTTCGACAAATCGGCAATTAGACAAAAAATTGGTGCGACTTGGATATCATCTCATAATATTTTATAGTGCTAAGGTTGACAAGCATTAACATGTACGCTTCACATCTTTCATTTGGGTCTCTCTGTGAATGACAAGCCTTCAAATTTTATTATTTACTATAAGATAAAGAACAAAACTCAAGTGTGGGCTCACAACTTAAAGAGAGACTTCAGTGAGATGGGGCTGTTTTTTTCAAAATGTTAATTGTATTAGTAAAATAACTTATTTTACACTCTCGTGGTCTTAAATGACAAAATGGAGACATGTCCTTCATAAAAAAAACACATTTTAGTATGCTTATGCCTCGAATAAAGCATAATTGTGCACATTTACATTGTAATTTTAATGAAAAATCACAATAGTTTGAAGATTATTTTCATTTTAAATCCTGAAATGTGCAATTGCAATAAGCATTTACGTAGTATTTAATAATGTGTTACTTTAAACTTTTACTTCGATTGTGAAACAAGTTCTTACAACTTAGACAAATCACGCTCGAAGTCTTCATGGGTAGAACCAGTACAAAGCATATGCGGAAAATATGTCTTGCTCAAGGACACCACACATACACGTAGCGGAGGATCGAACCCACGATCCTCCTATCTTGGGTTCGGTGCTCTACCACTGAACCACGCATTCCACACATTTTGGTAAGAAAATGTCTTTAATGTGTCGTGAGACTATTTTGGTGTTGAGTTTTTAATTGAATTAGGTTAAAACTTTTTTTTTGTACAATTAGTCAACCACATCAAAACTGCATTTCGGTCGACAGTTTAGACTGAGTTCTTAAAGGGGGATTTAACATCCATAAGGGGCCAGTAGGGTCCAAAAAGGGATACAATTGTGAATTTTCAAAGATCCTATTCTCAGGAATCGATAAACAAAACTTGTTAATATTTGGTTGAAATGATCTCTATGAATAGGGGTTCAAGTGTTTTATTTTTTAAAAAAAGGGGCTATTGGGAGTCCTGTAAGGGGTCTTTGATTTTTTACATAAGAATAATATGAGAACACAGGAAATTTTGGGTTTTTTTCATTTATTTTTGGTATTATTCCAATTACATTGATGTCTGAATCATTGTTTGATCATAACAATTGAGACTGGGTATTTTAATTGGGATTTAATATCCATAAGGGACGAGCAGTGACTGATAGGCCAAATGCTTTCATATTTGGCATAAATGATCCTTATGAGAAGGAGTTTCAATTTCGTTCAAATCAAGGGGCTAGTGTTCATTGGGGCTCAAAAAGGGGACTTTTAATTTCAACCACCTGTTCGGTGGTTCATTTACAAAAATGTATTGGGGGCCATTTAGGGGACATTGACTTTTACATTGGAATACTATTGGAAAATAATAAATCTGCTTTTTTATCATCTATTTTAAGTATTATTTTAATAATCTGGAGTATTGTTTAGTTATAACAGTTGATACTGGGTCTTTTAAGGCGGATTTAATATCCATAAGATGCCAGCAGGGGCCAAAAATTGGATACAATTGTGAATGTAGGTTCCATTACGGTCCATTAACGGGATTTTTATTTTTACATTGGAATATATGGGAAAACAGGAAATTATATTTTTCTCATTGATTTTATGTATTACATCAAACATCTTGATGTTTTGGGAATTGTTTTATCATAACAATTGCGACTGGTCAGCAGGGGCACAAAAAGGGATAAATGTGAATGTCTAAAAACATTTGATCTCCAAAACAAATTAGCCAAATTTGTTCATATATGGTATGAATAGTCGCTATGAGTAGGGGTTTCAAATTTGTTCAAATAAAGGAGCTAGTGTTCATTGGGGCTCAATAAGGGGATTTTTAATTAAAACCACCTATTCGGTGATTCATTTACAAAAATGCAACATTTTTTATTCCGAGTCTGAATAGCATTACAGCGGTATTCTAATTTCGTGTTATACTATTTACAAGAACAGAGATTGCAAAAGTTGTTTGTTGTCTCATTAAAATTTAAATAGTCAATATTAAAATAATAATTGATAAAACTAGAAAGGTTCAAGAGCAGTGCATCTATAACGGTTACAAATTTGGTTAAAGTGCAATTTTATAATTGTTTAAAGGCTACATATTTTTCTGATAGTAAGTTATTGATAGAATTGAAATAAGATTATGCCATTATTTTCTAATTTTGATAGAATATATGATATTTTCCCAGTACCACACATTTATTCAGTATTAAATCATAAGTAATGTACCCTAGAATGATATAAGCAACCGACATATTAGTCATTACATCAGTACTTTTATTTCTGATTAAAAAGTTAGGTTTGTCCAAATGTATTTACAATTCCACAATCATAAAATAAATTTCCAGGGATTCCCATAGTTTGATCATAAATTTGCAAATTTATTTATAACTTTATTGCCTTTAGTTTTACATTATGATACTTCTTATAATTCTTGTATTGTATTATGTGTATCAAATATATAAAAAATGAGTAACTACCAACGCTATTTCAACTTTGGTGCTAATCTATTTATTTTCTTTTCCTGCAAGACGGCTCTCATGTCTTTCAGGCCTTCGGTAGTGTACTTTTTAGGATAGCTTTTTCGTCTGATATTATATACTAAGTAATAAAGGATAATTATTGTAAATAATTGTGTTTGTGTTGTTAAACAGCAATCCATGTGGGTAATTAAATTTCCTTGCTTGCAATACATACTAACTAGGTATCACATGGCTGAGATGTATCACGTGATCATTCGTAAGCCATATTGGTATATTTGTTTACTATGCAGAAAAGATAGACACTAATTTTAAAGAATATTGTGGGTCTTTAAATGTGATGAAATTGTTGGAAAAAAAATTGTAAAACAAGGTTAGAAAGTTTTGTTTTAGTTTATTATTCATGTCATATTTAAATTTAATACACTATCCATACTTGAGTTTTTAAAGGCGTTAAGTATATCTACTACGTTTCCTACATGTATGCCATTTAACACGAAAGGTGACAGTTGTGAATATCACATTTAGAAGAGGGTACTAGTAATACTGATCACATTGAGGAATTGAAAATTGAATTTTAAGACTTAATAGGAAATGTAACACATGCTCAAAAGTTTAGTGACCACTTTCATGCATGTAAAACTTTAATATACAGTAATATTGTGATGTTTTAATCCCCGACCACTTTCACCGGAGTGGATTATAGATTTACCCTCCGTTCGTCTGTCCGTCCTTCCGGTGAACGTCTGTTCGTCCATACACATGAATTAGTATTTAGTGACTAGGGTTAAGGATAAGTCTTTTATTTGACAAATTTCTTTTGTGTGGCTGAAGTTAGTCACACAAGTAATAAGCTGGGAGCATAAGAAACCACATAACAACCCGTTTGCAAGAATGTTTATCCGCCCGTCCGTCCGGTGTCAGTAAAAAAAATAGTGAAAAAAGTATGTGAAAACTTGCATGTGGATAATGGGTAATAAGGAAATAATAAAGGCCATTTTTATTCGGACTCAATTTATGGCACAAAACTACAAAATTACAAATACAACCTAGATCCTGTGGTAACACAAAAAAATATCATTTTCTTCAGTTAGAAAAAAAATGTGGTAAACTGTTACTGTGGCAACGAAATTGATAAAATACCAAATACAACCTTGATCCTGAAATAACACAGAAAGTATTCAAGCTAAGTTTATAAAACATACCAGTAGAGGACTTGTATGTTGCTTGCATTTCTCCACTGTCGATTTAACAATACTTGTCGAAATTTGTAGAGAAACATATTTTGGGATTCAATTCTATTATTTGGCTGAATGTTATTACCCTTTTATGCAAAACATTATTTAGCCAAATGATTTAAACAGCTGAACTTGTGGTGTAAATGATGAGAGGTTACACTGCAGAGTAATTAATTTTAAAAGATGTTCATAAAATGTCGTCACTGTATCCGCATTCTCTTAGGTAAGATCGGTAAATCAGGTCTCTTTACATTGAAATAAGACGGCTTTAGGATGATGGATATGTCCTGAACGAAATTGGTAAACTTAATTTAATCACCGATTCTGTGCATTACAAACACACATACAATTTGAGGTTGCGTCTTTAAAGTATAACGTCTACACCCAGTTACACAGTTATGTGTTACATATCTCCATTTTTATTACAATTACAAACAATACCAATGTAACAACGGCATCAACAAGTATGTTCTTATTTATGTTTTGGACATCAAAGTCTGTTAGGAGTTAAATGGAATTTTATTTTAGCGTAGAAAACACCATATAACTTCTAACCTATACATAATGCCATATTTTGTGATGGACCAGCATCACAACAACGTCCTATTTACAACCATTGAGGTTAAAACGTACCGCTGTATCATCGTACCAATCAGTATTAGTTTATTTTCTTTTATAATTAATTATTTGATCTTAATCAACTCAAAACCGATTAATTCAGCTGCATGTAGAAGTATTAACAAGCAAAGTATGTTCTTGATCTGCTTAAAATATATTCTGGTGTTTAATAAAACTAATTTCTCTAGCTTTAGCAGAATGAATAAGAAAAAAAATAAAAGAATGCAAATGTATATCTATTCTAATTCCAGATGGCAATAGTACCACAACGATTACAACAACACCCAATACATCTACTGGGGACACTCACGGTAAATTATTTGACTTGTTAATTATAGTGCTTATCAAAACATCTCGTTTATATGTGTTGGCTATGTTTCATTTTTCAGTATTTATTGTTACTGTATACATTTTCATATTATCCCATTCAGTTTGTCTTGAACCAAAATGCTGTGGTTCTAACCTATTCATTTCCTTTTCCTGCGAGACGACTCTCAGGTCTTCCAGGCCTTCGGTATATTTATTCGTTTATTTGAAGTCTACTTTTTAGGATAGCTTTTTAGTCCTATATTATATATTAAGTAATACATATATATTTCCTGACACACCTTCAGTTGCGCCTCATTATTCTATGCTAGTCTTCATCTGCATATTTCAATTTCAATATAAACACCTTCTTTTGTTTCTATTATGCCATTTTCTTGGAATAATTTGCATTGTCTTTACGTTTATATTTTAGAAACATATAACTTTCCTGACATAAGCTATGTAAAGGTACCATCATATTTTTCTTTTATTGATAACATATCTATTTCATTTCATGGACCATTTGAGTTCTGTATATAATAGAAATGCAGGCATTTCGTCTTGTATTATATATTAAGCGTAATAAATATATATTGACTGACAAACCTAAAGTTGCGCTGCATTATTCTGTGCTAGTCTTCATCTACAAATTTCAATATCATTATAAACAACTTTATGTTTACATCCATTAAATCAGTTATAAGAATATATGCATTGATAAAACAAAGGTTTAAAGAAATAATATGATTCTCCGACATTGATATTTTTATTATGCAATAATTCCAGAATGCTATGAAAATGATTCATTGACGACGGTGAAACATAACATAAAAAGTATATATAATATTGTTTTTGGCTTGCCATTACGGAGGCCAGCCTAAGTATAAAGATATGTTTTGATTTGCTGTCAGATTCTCTGTTCAAAATGAAACATGTCAATGTAACGCAATATGGCGCAAGGTACGATCACAATCGGGTACATTTTGTATTCTACGTTTTATTGTCTCGCTGCTACGAAGAAGAGACGATATTAAGGTGTTGCTTTTCCGTCGACGGCGACGGCGTTAAGCTTTCGTTTTTACACTATTTCCCAACAAGTACAAGTGCTAGGAAACTCATACTTGGATCATAGTTACAACTAACACCCCGCATTACATTATATACAGCAGATGCTGAGTGTGACCTACATTTCATGGTCCATTGACATTGATTTAATATTCTTTTTTTATTTTTAATTTTTTTTTATTTTTTATTTTTTTTTTTTTTTTTAAAAATATGTTTTACTTATAAATACTGTTTTTTTTTTTTAAAAATATGTTTTACTTAGAAATACTGGTTAAAGTTTTGTGTGCAACTATCATGAAGCTCATATCTCAAAAATCACTTAATGTATTTGTTTGGAACTTCACACAATACATCCTACAATATTTCTTAGTCATTAAACCTACTACATTAACCAAGTTAGATAACTCTAGCATGAATATAATATTTTATTTTTCTCTCTCCCATGTGTATATTAACGGTAAAAGCGGACACGGCGAGACATATCATTCCGCGGAATTCTCGTTTTATAATACGGTATAGTCTTGATCATCTTCTACGGTCGAGTAACCAGGTTTCGTTATGTAAAGGGAGTGTCGCATGATTTATTAATACATACCCCTACCCTATATAGTTAAACAAAACAACGTACCTGTATTTATAGAAAAAAGTTACTTACTGATGTTTTTTTTTAATTTTAATGCATTATTATTTAAACACAAAACACTCAGATGTGTTTAAAAGTGAATATCCTAGTTTCAAACCCAGTACATCATGCAATGCGAGTCGAAATGTAGGTGAGAGTGTTAGAGGGAATTTCTCCGTCTTTTTGTTGTGTGTAGGGGGGAGGGGGGTGGGAGTAAAGACGATCCATGCAAGATTTTAATATCGTCAGCATCAAATCATGCATTATAGTGAGCTTTACGGGGTATGATTATTACTAACTCCATTAGCTTGTGACTTTTAAACGCTTTTATTAAAGAAGCACACAAACTGTGTTTAGGATAAAAAAGATTTTATGTATTCAAGTCAGGTATGTCTCATACACTGAATTTCCATAACAAGCACCACATTTATAGCTTGAGTGAAACTTGCGCACAACTCTGATTAACACATCTCAATGTATGGATATACCATAAATTTAAAATATTTAACACTGTCAAAGCATTCCAGTTAATGAATGGTTGTCTGAAATGCATTCGTACACATTTGTTTACAATATTACAAGCACTGGAGTCGTTGCCGCCAGGAATAATTAGTATGTCTGTACAGATTTGTATATATCTTACTGCTTCACTGTTAAATCACAAGACTTTAATAAAAATATATGCTGGGACATCGTATATAGTGACCCGACACACCTCACCTAACCTGAACATTGTGAGAGGGTAATCCCGCCCCCGGCTGCTACGCCTTTGCTATAATATTTATTAATTAGTGTGCCAGAACTTCATCGAATGTATATCCTTATAATAATAACTCGTTCTAATATTATTTTAACCTATAACCTATATACTAGTTATCCAGGTACCTTTAAAATATTTTATAATTGATTGATTGAACATTTAGCGTCATTTTTATGCCATCGAGGGCTAACAGAAGATCAGTTGTGACCTAACCACTGTTTTCTTGGATCCTAAAAGGTTTACCAATACTCGAGCACACCATATCTTCGCAAGAAACTGATGAATGTCCCACTTGAATCAGTAATGAGAGACGAATGCTAATGAGACACAATTTCGTTTATCAGTAATCATGGAGATTGTTGCCGGGCGGGGATTCGAACTCACGACCCCTGGATTGATAGTCAGACGCGTAACATACTGAGCTATTCAGGCCCGGCAAATATTATATATATATATATATATATATAATACTCTAAGACCAATGAATTCTGTCTAAACCAAGTAAATATAATTGGAGTCGCAGTATCCAACCTATACAAACATAGACTCACCCTTCGTTATATTTTATTAGATCAATTGGCAGTTTGGTGCGAAACTAGAAAGACGTGTCGCTAATGGTAGCATATATTATAACGACCTATTTGTTTGTAAAAGACAAGTTCATATTAGGACGTAAGGGAAACTGAGATAAACATACCTTTTCGAAAAGAAATCGAAGAAGATGATCAAGACTAGACCGCATTGTAAAATAAATTGTCGAATACAGAATATATTCGATTTTGATGGTACCCTACGCCATGTTGCTCTGAACTGACTTGTTTCATTTTGTACAGGGTACCTAACAGGATATCAAAAGCTACCTAAATACATTGGCTGGCCTCTGTAGAGGCAAGGCAAAAGTACACACAAAATTCCTGTTGATACACCATTGGTCCTTTATATTAAAAATATGTAGTGAATGTACGTAGGTCACTTACAACAACCTCACTGTTGAGCTAGCTTTATTAGCGACATGGTTGAAGTGCACTGACTTTATTGGAAGTTAAGCATCGAATTACGGGTTTGTACTTGGATTGGTGACCGCTGTCACTATAATAGCATGGAGGATTAACTTTCGAACCTGCGTCTGCACGAATCTCCCTGTTCTTGGGATGGGGCGAAATATGGCCAGTAACTGCGAAGCCACAGGCTGTGCAGTTTTGGTTAAGCCCAAAGGTTAAAGAGGGGAGAAGTGTAGTGAATGTACATAGGTCACTTACAACAACCTCGTTGTTAAGCTAGCTTTTATAGCGACATGGTTAAAGTACACTGACTGTATTGGAAGTTTAGCATCGAAGTACGGGTTCGGACTTGGATTGGCGACCGCTATTACTTTAATGGCAACGAGGATTACTACTTGGATGGCTAACCGCTGTCACTTTAAATATATATGGCGGAGTACCCGAGAGCCAAGATTTAAAATTACTAGGCCTGCAGGTTTATACTGACCAAGATAGGCGGCTGCCAAACACACCACCTTCTCACATTTGCAGTTAGGGGGTTACACTCTCAGCTACGTCTTGGCTCGTAGAACTGGTAGTGAAACTTGATTGGTGTTCACTTTTTAATAAATCTTGTGGTTTAATTTCTTGTGAGCCTGTGTTTCTTCAATAAAAGTGTTTTAAAGTCACAAACTATTGGAGTAAATAATACCCCCCCCCCCCCCTCCCGTAAAACGCACTAGAATGCATAACTTGGTCCTGGGCTCCTACGTCTTGACTAGCAGTGCATGGTAAACTAGGTTTGAAACTAGATGGAGATTCGCTTTTAAATACATCTAAGTATTGTGATGTGTGTGTGTGTATGTGTGTGTGCGGGTGTTAAAATAATAGCGCATACAATTAAAAACAAAACAAAAAACATTTGCATAAATAAATAATATATTTTCAAAAAAATGAGTGGAATTCAACAGCTGGTATTCAAGATATAAACTATTTTATCTTGAACATTTCATTAGTGATGAACACTATTTTGATTTGTTCCTATTCAGAGTGTCAATATCTTAAACTATATCTATACATGGTTTATGCTCAATGATTAAATTAAAAGAGACATTCAACTGTATCCGGCAATCATAATTTATTCTTATCACCCCGACTATTACAGGAAACGGAAGTGTCACTGCAGTACGAAATGGTAAGTTCTATGACATCTTTATCTACAACGCAGATTTTGGTTTCACTGAATAATATTTAACTCGCTCGACTATTCTATAGATAGGGGCAACTTTGTTACGCTTTGTCGGCTTCTGCTTCTTCGCACCGGCGTCCCACCTGTTTAACAAGTTTTGGTGTAAATTGCTTAAAAGTGCGCATTATTTGCAGTCATGCTGATAAAACTTGGTAAAGATGTACGTGCTTATACTCGGAGGAAGCAGGTAAAATATCGGGCTCCTAACTGCATAATCATTTACTGCAAGCTGTTCATAGGTGTACAATGTTTGCACTAAGGTTGTTGTGATGCAAGTTGTGATTTACTGTTCATGCTTACAGTTATGTTAATGATACTTTTTGTGTATGTATATACTTAAGAGACAGGTTTTGCCATCAAATAGCTGCTGTATTCAAGATTAAGGCCAAATATGAGTGTGAAAAGTAGAAATTTAACTTTTAATTTAAGTTAAAATTTAGTTGCAATTTTATTACCTTCAGTTTTGCATTATGATACTTAATCCTTTAATTCTTATATTATGTTTTCACCAAATGTTGCCTTTTGTTTTATTAATGTTGATCATATAAGAAACTTTAAAATAATTGTATTTATTCTGGAATTCAAAATTTTGTTGGGTGAACTTGTAAATGTATCCAGCTTAATAAATTTTGGGATAGATCTCTGTACAAAATATATGGGAAATACCTTGTAGCATTGTTTGGACATGCCCGGTCCCATGTTTGGTATCTGCGCGAGCTCAACCGAGTCCATCCCCTCCAAATATATATATTTGTTATTTTTAATTCTGTGTATCAAACATATCAAAAATGAGTAACTAACAACGCTATTTCAACTTTGGTGCTAACCTATTCATTTATTTTTCCTGCAAGACGACTCTCATGTCTTTCAGGCCTTCGGTATATTTGTTCGTTTATTTGAAGTCTACTTTTTAGTTTAAGTTTTTCGTCTTATATTTTATATTAAGTAATAAATATATATTTCAGTTGCGCTGCATTATTATATGCATTATTATATGCTATTCTTCATCTGCATATTTCAATGTCATTATAAACACCTTCTTTTGTTTCTATTATTCCATTTTCTTGGAATAATTTTTAGAAATATAGAACTTACCTGACTTAAGCTATGTAAAGGTACCATCAGATTTTTCTTTTATTGATAACAGAACTATTTCATGGACCATTTGAGTTCTGTATATAATAAAAATACAGGCATTTAGCATATGAGTGGATGTACTAATCTGTTATAATCAAATTACATGGATGAGTTATATATGTTGGTCATTATAATAAAACGTTCCTTACAGTTACACGCAATTGGATAGTGTTTATAATTGTAATACAAATGGATAATAATGCAACAACGGTACCAATATGTATGCAAGTATGGCAAATACATCGACACGTATGTTCTTAATATAGATAAACTATATATCTGCATGTCTTTACCCAATAAAAAACATTTGCGCTTTGCGTTTATCACCATCTTGTAATTACACTATATAGACCAACTGCATGTCTTTACCAAATAAAAACCCTTTGCGTCTTCTGTTGGTTTCACCATCTAGTAACTGATTGTGCAACGTCACGTTGTAATGAGTTTTGCGTGTTATACGTAAAATTATTTTATACCGAGAATATTATTTTATTTAAATACAATAACATTACCATCACGTACAATAATTACAAAAAAATAAATTTGGGTAAAATATTTTCCTCAACAGAGAAACAAAATTAATTTTCCCATTGTTAAATGAACGAAAACGGTTTAAATTAATTCCATTGACACATGTGACCATACTACATGTTAGCTACGACTTTTATTAGCGAATGGTCTGAGTTTATTATTTCTACAGATACCGACAGCAGTATCAAACCACAAACTGAAGATATACTTTTTTTTAATTTACAGTGAACATCATAAAATTTCAATAAAAAAATAATTTAATGTTAAATGTTTTTGATGGAATTACCTGAAAATATAATTGAATAAATATGTTAATAAAGGGAACATATTATCTTACTTTTCATTTATTTTACATATAATATAATCATTTAAGCAATAAGTGGAATGTATTTTCTGTAGAACTGTCAATGATGATTTAATGTTAATATTGAAAATTACAGAGTACAATTTAAATTTCCAAATGATTAACAAAAATAAATAAAAAAAACAATTGAAGAGGAGCATTCAATGTATGTGGTATTGCAAATATGCTCTTCTTCTGTATTAATATAATATAATGGAATAATTACAAATTACTATTATTATCATTGTTATTTATCTGTTTATCGCTTTAACTAAATACGAATAGCACCGTACTTATATTCGTGACCTAATTTTAAGAAGTAATTCATTGTCATAACATGGGCAGATATACAACCTGTCAAGATGTTTTGTAAAATCAACTACTATTTCAATTGTAGATTATTTGCTATTCTGGATTTTAATAAAACTCATTTCTGCAGCTTTATCAGAGTGAATACGAAACTAGTAGCGAACCTATGCAAATGTATACTGTATTATTGTAATTCCAGATAACGATAGTTCCACAAAGATTACATCAGCACCAGCTACATCTACTTCGGAAATTCCCGGTAAGTTATATTACTTGTTAATCATACTGCTGATCAAACATTTCGTTTATATGTGTTGGACGATGTCTCATTTTTCAGCCTTTATTGTTACTTTATATATTTTAATATCATCCCATTCAATTTGTCTTGAACAAAAAAACTGTATTATTCTAAACTGCACACTAACGAACATTTGCACGTGCGGTTGCGCACCGGAATAACGATTAATGCGTCATCGGTTCATAACGAATTCTAAATTTATTCCTCATTTAAGTAACCCCGATACAGGCAAAATACACTTTACATGAAAGCAGTTTAATGTAAGCATAATTAGTATTCCTTTTTTTATAAATTAGGGTTAACACAGACATACATTGATATTGTTTCATAATGACAATGACTATAGTTTATTCAAGTGATTTAGGCCGTCGGTCATCAATACAAATATACGCACATATAACCTTGTGTCAAAAGGACAAAGGAAGAGATAAAAACAACAACAAATAAATTAACAGACATTGAGGTACAAACATGGCATTTCCAAGTGTTACTGAAGTCTGATACACCTTGGGGCATTAATCATATTTTAGTTTGTATCAGTTCGAACATTTGTGGTACGAATTTGGAGGTTTTAGAGAATTTTATCAACAAAGGACCAGGTTCACGAACCCCCAAAATGGGCCTGTTTGATGCAATAAAAATAAAGCTTAACTGTTTTCAAAAACTAATGTTTTTTATTTCAATTATACTTTATTCATCTAAAAAATATATATTTTGTTTTTCAATTTCACATGTTCGCATTACACAATACCATTAAAATGTACATGTACAGCGAAATATTCAATTTTCCTACATTTGCTTATATATAACGGTTTAAACAATGGTACACTCTTGCCACAAGAAAATAGTTGAACATATTACACAGAGTATACTGGATAATTATCAGAATAAATATCTTTGTGTGGCAAGAATGTCTTTATTTAAAAAATTAAAAAAGTATAACATTGAACATTTAACATATTAGTGTATGTTATTATCTGTTATAATCAAATTTCATTAATGGGTTATATTTGTTGCTCATTATCATAAATCTTTCATTAGAGTAACACTCATTTTGATAATATTTGTAACTGTAATAAAATTGGATGATAATGTAACAACGGTACCAACACGTATGCAAGTATTGTAAATAATGCTTTACAATTAACTGAAGTAAATGTTATTTTATCTATGAATACAATATGACTAGATTTATCTATTTTAGCTATGGATATAATGTTACTATTTATATCAATTTAACTATGGATATTGTATTGTTTAAGATATATATCGATGACACCGCGCTAAATGGTTACAACGTACGATACTGTGAACTGTATTGAGAGAAAATTAATATACATTTCATCTCAACAGTGATACAAACGTTATATTCTTATCATAAAGAATATAAATGATTTAAGTGTTGAGTAAATACAGCGTGTTATATAAGTAGTTAACCAGTTACCTTTAGGATAGAAATACACATTTAAATGAATTTGTAAATACGTGTTTGAATAAGTTACGGTCTTAAATTCTGACATAAGATATCTATTAAAGAAGTATATGCGACGTGTTTCATAAGTATTTAACCAGTAACCATTAAAAAGGAAAATACGTCATTTCAATTAATCTTAAATTCTGGCATACAAAAGCTGTTAAAATAAGTAAATTATGTAAATAATAAATATATATGATGGAAATTGTAATATCTATTATAATTGTTGAGGTCACTATTCTACTTTACAAGATGTTATATCTCAAACATGACATTTATAATGCATATATTATTCTCATTTCCGTAAGCAATTTATTATATCACTTATTCATCACATATGACAAAAATTTTATGATTTACATGCTACATGTATGTGTATTTGTCTTTTAATTACTCTGTGTCCCCAACGCATCAACTGATATTTTATATTTTGTTTTTGTTTACAGTTATTAATTGCCAGCACTACCAATATATACTTAACGGCATTAAAATCGCAAGGTTTTTTAATA
Organism: Panopea generosa; assembly: GCA_029582155.1. Lineage (NCBI taxonomy): Eukaryota > Metazoa > Mollusca > Bivalvia > Adapedonta > Hiatellidae > Panopea > Panopea generosa. The sequence goes on from CM055894.1 coordinate 39,099,665, forward strand.
TTAAATATATTTATTATCTGCTATCACAATCTTACCGGGTCATATAAAGTCGATCGCTGATGAAATTGTTGAAATAAGATTGTAAAACAAAGTTAGGAAGTTTTGTTTTAGTTTATTATTCATGTCATATTTAAATATAATACAATATCCATACTTGCGTTTTTAAAGGCGTTAAGTATATCTACTATGTTTTTTTACATGTATGCTATTTAACATTGTTAACACGAAAGGTGATAGTTATGAATATCACATTCAGATGAGGGTACTAGTAATACTGATCACATTTAAGAATTGAAAATTGAATTTTTAGCCTTAATAGGAAACTTAACACATGCTCGAAAGTTTAGTGACCGCTTTCATGCGTGTTCTTTAATAAACAATAAGATTGTGATGTTTTAATCCCCTACCAGTTTCACCGGAGTGGTCTGTAGATTTATCCTCCGTTCGTATGTCCGTCCTTTCGGTGACCGTCTGTTCGTCCGTACACATGAATTGGTATTTAGTGACTAGGGTTTTGGATAAGTAATTATTTTGGACAGTTGAAAAACAATATGTGGTTGTTTCTGGACACTTAAAAACATCTTTTATTGACTAATTTCTTTTGTGTGGCTGAAGTTAGTCATTTAGTTAGTTTTAAGACATTGGCAGAATCAGCTACGGAACATTCCAAAGGATTAGATTGTTTATTACAATGGAAATTTGATTGATAGCAGAACAATATCATTACTATACATCATTTAAATACCATTTGCATATAAATAAAATACATGCTTTACATTGTATGTTATGGTAATACATTTTCATCAACAAATTATGTGTTACTCCCTATCTTTATTTCTTATTACAGTTACAAACACTACCAATACCAATGTAACAACGGCATCAACAAGTATGTTCTTATTTATGTTTTCGACATCTAAGTCTGTTAGAAGTTAAATGGAATTTTCTTTTAGCGTAGAAAAACACCATATAACTTCTAACCTATACATAATGACATATTTTGTGATAGACCAGCATCACAACAACGACCTATTTACAACAAATTTAGGTTAAAACGTACCGCTGTATCATCGTTCCAATCAGTATTAGTTTATTTTCTTTTATAATTAAGTATTTGATCTTAATCTATCCAAAACCGATTAGTTCAGCTGAAAGTGAAAGTATTAACCAGCCAAGTATGTTCTTTATCTGCTTAAAATACATTCGTGTGTTTAATAAAACTTATTTCTCTAGCTATAGCAGAATGCATAAGAAACAAGCAAGGAACGAATGCAAATGTATATCTATTCTAATTCCAGATGGTAATAGTTCCACACCGATTACAACAACAGCAAATACATCTACTGGGGACACTAACGGTAAGTTCGTTTACTTGTTAATTATAGTGCTTATCAAAACATCTCGTTTATATGTGTTGGCTATGTTTCATTTTTTCAGTATTTATTGTTACTGTATATATTTTCGTATTATCCCATTCAGTTTGTCTTGAACCAAAATGCTGTGGTACTAACCTATTCAATTCCTTTTCCTCTGAGACGACTCTCAGGTCTTTCATGCCTTCGGTATATTTATTCGTTTATTTGAAGTCTACTTTTTAGGATAGCTTTTTCGTCTTATACTATGTATTAAGCGTAATAAATATATATTGACTGACAAACATACAGTTGCGCTGCATTATTCTGTGCTATTTTTCATCTGCGTATTTCAATATCATTATAAACAACTTTTGTTTCTATTATGCCATTTTCTTGAAACATATATCTTTCCTGACTTAAGCTATGTAAAGGTACCATCATATTTTTCTTTTAGTGATAAAAGAACTATTTCATTTCATGAACCATTTGAGCTCTTTATATAATAGAAATACATGCATTTAACATATCAGTGTATGTTCTGATTTGTTATAATCAAATTACATGAATGAGTTATTTATGTTGCTCATTATCGAACTTTGCATTAACTGTATGTATGTTGGGAAGCTTTTTTCCACTTATTATGCTGTTGGTGTTATATTTGTTACAATCATTGTATCATTTTGCCTGTTGCATCTTTTAAAATGAAGTAAAAATGGCCAATAGTTTTACAAATTGTTTCTGTCAAATTTGGAAACATGTTGGTATACAATACTTTTTTATTGATGATGTAACACCTTCGTAGTGTGTGGAATTTGACATTACATCATACGTTTCCTTAAAACGTTTAGAAGATACTAACCTTGTGCATCCATTAAATCAATTAAAAGAATATATGCATTGATAAAACAAAGGTTTAAAGAAATAATATGATTCTCCGGCATTCATTTTTTCATTATGCAATAATTCCGGAATGCTATGAAAATGATACCATGACAACGGTGAAACATTACATAAAATGGTATAGCTAATTTTGTTTTTGGCTTGCCATTACGGAGGCCAGGCTAAGTATTAAGATAGGTTTTGATTTGCTGTTAGATTCTCTGTTCAAAATGAACCATATCAATGTAACGCAATATGGCGCAAGGTACCATCAAAATCGGGTACATTCTGTATTCTACGTTTTGTTTTATGATACGGTATAGTCTTGATCATCTGCTACCGTCGAATATAACCAGTTTCCGTTATGATAAGGGATTGTCTTACCTGTATTCCTAGAAAAAAGTTACTTACGCCAATATTTTTATTTATTTAAATCCATTATTGTTTAAAGACAAAACACTCAGATGTGTTTAAAAGTAAATATCAAAGAGTTTCAAATCCAGTACACCATGCAATGTGAGTGGAAACGTAGGGGAGAGTGTTGGAGGTGATTTCTCCGTCTTTCCGATGTGTGTGGGGGGAGCGGGGGGGGGGGGGGGGACGGAAGACGATACATGCACAATTTTAACATCGTCAGCATCAAATCAGGCATTATAGTGAGCTTTACGGGGTATGATTATTATTTACTCCAATAGTTTGTGACTTTTAAACGCTTTTATTAAAGAAACACACAAACCGTATTTAGGATAAAAAAAAAAGCTTCTTTGTATTCAAGTCAGGTATCTGTCATGCACTGAATTTCCATAAAAAGCACCACAGTTATAGTTTGAGTGAAACTTGCACACAACTCTGACTAACACATCTCAATGTATGGATATACCGTCAATTTAAAAAATATTTCCGCTTTCAAAGCATTCCAGTTAATGAATGGTTGTCTGAAATTCATTCATACACATTTGTTTACAATATCACAAGCACTGGAGTCGTTGCCGCCAGGAATAATTAGTATATCTGTACAGATTTGTATATATCTTACAGCTATACCGTTAAATCACAAGTCTTTAATAAAAAATATATGCTGGGACATCGTATATAGTTACCCGACTCACCTCACCCAACCTGAACATTGTGGGACGGTAATCCCGCCCCCGGCTGCTACGCCTTTACTATAATATTTATTAATTTGTGTGACAGAACTTCATCGAATGTATATCCTTATTATAACAACTCGTTCTAATATTATTTAAACCTATAACCTTTATACTAATTATCCAGGTATCTTTTAAACATTTTATAATTGATTGATTGAATATTTAGCGTCATTTTTATGCCATCGAGGGCTAACAGACGATCAGTTGTGACCTAACCACTGTTTTGTGGGATCCTGAAAGGTTAACCAGTACTCGAGCACACCCTATCTTCAAATTTCTCACTTGAATCAGCGGTGAGAAACGAATTCTAATGAGACACAATGTCGTTTATCAGTCATCATTGAGACTGTTGCTGGGCGGGGATTCGAACTCACGACCCCTGGATTGATAGTCAAACGCGTTACATACTGCGCTATTCGGGCCCGGCAAACATTTTATTTATATATATATATATATAAAATACCCTTAGACCAATGAATCCTGTCTAAGACCAAGTAAATAAAATTGGAGTAACGGTATCGAACTTATACAAACAGGGACTCGCCTTTCATTATATTTTATTAGATAAATTGGCAGTTTGTCGGGAAACTAGAAAGCCGTGTCCATAATGGTAACAGATATTATAACGGCCTATGTGTTTATAAAAGACAAGTTTAAATTAGGACGTAAGGTAAACTGAGATAAACATACCTTTTCGAAAAGAAATCGTAGAAGATGATCAAGACTAGACCGTATTGTAAAATAAATCGTCGAATACAGAATATATTCGATTTTGATTGTACCCTACGCCATGTTGCTCTGAACGGACTTGTTTCATTTTGTACAGGGTACCTAACAGGATATCAAAAGCTACCTAAATGCATAAGCTGGCCTCCGTGGAGGCAAGGCAAAAATACACACAAAATCCCTGATGATGCACCATTGGTTCCTTTACATTAAAAATATGTAGTGAATGTACATAGGTCACTTACAACAACCTCGCCGTTAAGCTAGCTTTATTAGCGACATTGTTGAAGTGCACTGACTTTACTGGAAGTTAAGCAACGAAGTACGGGTTTGTACTTGGATTGATGACCGCTGTAACTTTAATGGCGTTGAGGATTAACTTTCGAACCTGCGTTTGCACGAATCTCCCTTTTCTTGGGATGGGGCGAGATATGGCCAGGCACTGCGGCAGTCACAGGCTGTGCAGTTGTGTTTAAGCCCTAAAGGTTAAAGAGGGAACAAGTGTAGTGAATGTACATAGGTCACTTACAACAACCTCTCTGTTAAGCTAGCTTTTATAGCGACATGGTTGAAGTGCACTGACTGTATTGGAAGTTAAGCATCGAAGTACGGGTTTGTACTTGGATTGGTGATCGCTGTCACTTTAATGGCGACGAGGATTACTACTTAGATGGCTGACCGCTGTCACTTTAAATATATATGGCGGAGTACCTCAGAGCCCACATTTAAAATTTCTAGGCCTGCAAGTTTATACTGACCAAAATAGGCCGCTGCCATACACACCTTCTTCTCACATTTGCAGTTATGGGGTTACACTCTCCACTACGTCTTGGCTCGTAGAACTGGTAGTGAAACTCGATTGAGGTTCACTTTTTAATACATCTTGTGGTTTAATTTTTTGTGAGTCTGTGTTTCTTCAATAAAAGTGTTTTAAAGTCACAAACTATTGGAGTAAATAATAATCCCCCCCCCCCCCGACCGTAAAACTCACTAGAATGCTAGAATGCATTATTTGATCCCGGGCCCCTACGTCTTGACTAGCAGTGCATGGTAAACTAGGTTTGAAACTCGATGGAGATTCGCTTTTAAATACATCTGAGTGTTGTGTGTGTGTGTGTGTGTGTGTGTGTGTGTGTGTTTAAATAAAAACACATAAAATTAAAAACAAAACAAAAAACAACGGCGTAAATAACAATTATATTTTCAAAAGAAATTGAGTAGAATTCAACAGTTGGTATTTAAGATAGCAACTATTTCATCTTGAACATTTCATTAGTGTTTGAAACTCGATGGAGATTCGCTTTTAAATACATCTAAGTGGTGTGTGTGTGTGTGTGTGTGTGTGTGTGTGTGTGTGTGTGTTTAAATAATAACACATGAAATTAAAAAAAACAAAAAAAAACAATGGTGTTAATAACAATTATATTTTCAAAAAAAATGAGTAGAATTCAACAGCTGGTATTTAAGATAGCAACTATTTCATCTTGAACATTTCATTAGTGTTTTACACTATTTTGAGTTGTTCTTATTTAGAGAGTTAATATCTAAAACTATATCTATACATGATCTTTGTTCATTGATTAAATTAAAAGAGACATTCAACTGTATCCGGCAATCATAATTTATTCTTTTCACCCCCAACTATTCCAGGAATCGTAAGTGTCTCTGCAGTACAGACGTTAGGAGGACAAAATGGTAAGTTCTAATACATCTTTATGTACAACGCAGTTTTTGGTTTCACTGAATAATATTTAACTCGCTCGACTATTCTATGGATAGGAGAATTTTTGTTCACGCTTTGTCGGCTTCTGGGTCTTCGCCCCGGCGTCCCACTTGTTTAATAAGTTTTGGTGCAAGTCGCTTAAAAGTGTGCAGTACTTGCAATCATATAGATAAAACTTGGCAAAGTTGTACGTGCTTATACTCGGAGGCAGCAGGTAACATATCGGGCTCCTAACTTCATAATCATTTACTGCAAGCTGTTCATAGGTGCACATTGTTTGCGTTAAGGTTGTTGTGATGCAAGTTGTGATTTACTGTCCATGCTTAAAGTTATGTAAATGATACTTTGTGTGTATGTATATTCTTAAGAGACGTTTTATGCCATCAAATAGCTGCTGTATTGAAGCTCAAGACCAAATATGATTGTGAAAAGTAACAATTTAACTTTTTAATTTTATTGTTATAGGGTGATCCCGGCTAGCTGTTACCCACACCGCATAACAAAGTTTGTCAGTAAAATGAAAAGACTTTTCTCTATGTACACTGTTTATTCCACTGATTAGATGGTAAATAACAGAAACAAACATCTATGTATATGGTACAAAGAGTCTAATTTCTTCCACCAACTTCACCTTACATCTCTATTCCATCACCATCTCATCTCTATCTCTCCAGCACTACATATTTCCTTCAATCCTCGAGATTCCAAATATCAAGGACCACTACTTCCAAGCGGTAAAATAATACCTCTACCACAAATGGCAAAATAAACTATACATTGTCCAAATATGTAATAACTACATTCAAGACAGTTAATTTATAACTACTTTGAAACTTGCAGCTTTCAAATTAAATAAATAATTGAAGGAAAGATATAAACTGACAGTTCATAACACAACTTTACACACCAAATTTCTTTCCAAGACTGATTTAGAATAGATGTTGACCAATGATAATGCACAATGACAATATTTTCCCACCAGAACTACTCAGCCTTAACCAGTATAACTTTAAAGCTGGTAAATCTGTGTATGTTAATATTGGAAACATGCTGATGTGTTAGTACGTTAAAATATTTTAAAACAGTAAAATTACACTCTGCCACATTCTTCCCTTCTTTATAAAAAAATGTCTTCCATGACATTTACTTGTGTGCAACTGTCTCCAGAAAAGTCTTCATAATTTCTGACTGCATGGAAGAATCAACAGATTCTGCCAAAGAACGTAAATCATTCACTCTCTGGATCCAATCTGGTAGTCGTGCCGTCGTCGTGGAAGCTGTGGCAGACATAATGTATTCGCCAGATGTTATCCATCCTGGCTTTCTCCTCTCTCTTGGTTGTCTTGGCTGTCTCGGTGTTGGTCGTCTCTCGGTGCTGGTCTCGGTGCTGGTTTTGAAGGTGCGGTATCCTCTTCTTGCTGATCACCGCCACATGTAGCTAGAGTGTTTCTCTGGCTTTCTTCTTCATCATCAGCAGTAGCTGTTTCCTCAGCTTCTTCAATCTACCTATCGACAGCTTCACCTGCTTCTATGGAGGTGTGAGCGTCCTCATGAGCTTCGATCGTTACAATTGCCGTTTCATCATCAGTCAAACCGACGTCCACATGGTGTGAAACATCTTTAGTAATGACAAGAGGTTTCTCATCGATTTCCTTTTCGCCTGTCAAGTCGACACTGTGTCCAATGTCCACATCTGTTGCCCTGTCTGCTGATCTGCTTATAAAATAACTCATGTTATCGTCAGACTCTTCTTCAGTAGTTTCTTCCTAATATTGATGCGATTAACATCAGTTTCAGTAAGATCTGAACGCACTGTTTCTTTCTTTCTTGATGATGCCTTAGGAAAATGCTTCATTTTATTCTTGCGTTCTCTATGTTCATTCCGTTCTATTTCCTGGTCACGATGTTCTTTCCCATCATCTATTGACCCTATTGGAAGTAACATATTCCTATGCAGAGTCTTCTTTTTGCCATCTCCCGTCTCTTGCTGTACTACATATACTGGTATGTCCTTGTTGGGTTGATCCAAATCACGTATACCTCTTCTTACCTCTTATTTAAATTTTATGCTTTCCGTCGAACGCAACTATCTTGATGAGTGCTCTATCTCTTTCGTGAACAGACGATTGTTTTCTCATGGTACCACTACATGGCCCAATACAAGTTATATATATCTAAATTATCAACTTAAAGACAAGGCAAATTAATCAAAGAAAATGGCATAATAGAAACAAAAGAATGTGTTTATAATAATGACATTAAAAATGCACATGAACATTAGCACAAAATAATGCAGAACAACTGTAGGTTTGTCAGGAAATATGTATTATTACGCCTAACATATAATTTAAGATGACAGAACTAACCTAAAATGTAGACTTCAAATAAATGAATAAATACACCAAAGTCGTCTCGCATGTAAGATAATGATGGGTTAGGACTAAAGTTGAACTAGGGTAGATAGTTACTCATATTTATATGAAATTGATTAGCTGAACACTTCTATCGAACGAAATTCAGTTTGAAATAATATTGAAAAGACCATTAAGCCAATAATTTCAATTAATGAATATCAAATTAAAAGGAGACAAAACCGTTGTTTATCAATAAAATGATACAAAAAGAGAGGACTTAAATTATCTTTGTTATAAATACGTTGATTGTAGTTAATTGTTTTCGTACATTTATCTGTATAGATATTTGATTTAAATGAAAACTGTTTTATTAATCCGTACCGTAAATAATACACGAAGTTTCGAACATTTGTCTGCAAATACATAATGTCAAATTCAAAATGGATACGAAAATGTTAATATATACTCGTTGCATTTTTCAGATTGTTCAACAGATATAGCATCTCCAACAAATGGTAACGTTTCTGTTAATAATAGTACTGACGGTGGAACTGCCACATTCTCATGTTCAGATGGATATACTTTAAGTGCATCCGCTACAGTAAAGTGCAGATTGGGGACTTGGGAGACTGCTCCAATATGTATTCCTAAAAGTAATTATCTCTATGCAAAAAATACAGCTCTTACATATTTTCAAGAATTAATTCATATTTGTCTGATAATACATTAAAGATAATTATTGAATTGTCCCAACGGGACAACAATTTTTCATATGCCCCAATGGACCATCAATTATTCACTTGTCCCCATAAAGGCATCAAAGGTATTGTTCAATTGCCTCAACAGGCCAACAATCATTTTTTTTCCAAACAGGCATACAGTTATTATTCAATTGCACAAACATGCCAACAATTGTTCGCTTGCCCAAAAGGGCATACATTATTATTTAATTTTTAATTCAATGCAAAACGATACCACACACTGTGCGGATCAGAAGAACAGTAATATTTAACGTTAATTACTCAGTTATGTGCTTATAATCATTGGCTAGGCATTGATGAATTTCATATTCATTTGAAAATTGTTGAATTCGCTTTTACGGATTGAAACAAGAATGTTCACATTTACTGGACCGTCTACTCTTTTAGTGGTAATTTAAATATAAAACGAGACATTTTCACTTTTATAAAATGCTATTCGTATGAACTATCAATATCTCTAAAGCTATGACGTATTTATAGTTGAGCAGAGTCAGTTGTGGTTATAGGAACACTTGTTTTATTAACCATGTAATATTAGTAGAGGAATACTGGTATATCCAAAGATAGATGGAACTGTCACTATAGATACAAGATGAACAATAATGATTGGTTGAACATTTCTCTAGAAACGAGAATGATGGTCTGAACATTTCTATCAAATACAATTGATGGGCTGAACACTTCTCTCAAATGAAATTGATGGGTTGAACACTTCTTTCAAATGAGATTGATGGGCTGAACATATTTATCAATCTTGATTGATGAGCTGAACTCTTCTTGCAAACGAGACTGATGGCCTGAGCCGTTCTCTCAAATGAAATTAATGAGCTGAACACTTGTATCAAGCGCGATTGAGTTTGAAATAACATTGAAAGACTAGCGTTAATAAGCCAATCAGTTCAATTAATGAATAACAAATTAAAAGGAAACAAAACCGTTGTTTAACAATAAAATGATACAAAAAGAGAGGACTTAAATTATCTTTGTTAAAGATACGTTGATTGTACTTGATGTTTAAAATATATCTGTGCTAAAAAGCCTTAAGTGTTTTGGTACATTCATCTGTATAGATACTTGATCTCAATGAAAACCGTTTTATTGATCCGTAAAGTAAATAATACACGAAGTTTCGAACATTTATCTGCAAATACATAATGTCATATTCAAAATGGATCCGATAATATTTATATATACTCGATGCATTTTTCAGATTGTTCAACAAAAATAGCATCTCCAACAAATGGTGACGTTTCTGTGAATAATAGTACTGACGGTGGAACTGCCACATTCTCATGTTCAGATGGATATAGTTTAAGTGCATCCGCTACAGTAAAGTGCAGATTGGGGACTTGGGAGACTGCTCCAACATGTATTCCTAAAAGTAATTATCTCTATCCATCAATACATATATTACATATTTTCAAGAATAAATTGATAAGGGTCTTATTGTCTATTAATGATAATTATTCAATTGACCCAACGGGGAACAATTTTTCAATTCCCGCGACGAGCCAACATGTTTTCAATTTCCCCAACAGACATACTTGTATTATTTTCTTGTCCCAACAGGCGAACTTTTATTCACTTGTCCCCATAAAGGCATACAGGTATTGTGCACTCTCCTCAACAGGCAAACCATCATTTATTGACCCATACAGGCATACAGTTATTATTCAATTAACCCAACATGCCAACAATTGTTCGCTTACCCAAACGGGCATACCTTATTGTTTAATGTCCAATTCAATGCAAAACGATAACCACACACTGTGTGGATCAAAAGAACAGTAACATTTAAAGTTTATTACCCAGTCCTGTGCTTATCATCAGTGGCTAGGCATTGGTGACCTTCATATCCATTTGAATATTGTTGAATTAGCGTTTACCGATTTAAAAAAGAATGTTCACATCAAATGAACCCTTTTCTCTTTCGGGGTACTTGAAATATAAAATGATACTTTTTCACTTTTATAAAACGCTATTCTTATGAACTATCAATTTTTCTAAAACTATGACGTATTTATAGTGTAGCAGAGTCAGTTATGGTTATAGGAACAACTATTATTTTACCCTGTTATATTAGTAGAGCAATACTGGTGTATCCAAGTATAGATGGTACTGTCACTATAGGTAAAAGATGAACAATAATGATTGGTTGAACATTTTATCAATTTTGATTGATGAGCTGAACTCTTCTGGCAAACGATACTGATGGCCTGAGCCATTCTCTCAATTGAGATTAATGAGCTGAACATTTGTATCAAGCGATATTGAGTTTGAAATAATATTGAAAAGACCATCGTTGTTAAGGCAATCATTTGAATTAATGAATTACACAAAATTAAAAGGAGATAAATCCGTTGTTTAACAATAAAATGATACCGAAAGAGAGGATTTAAATTATCTTTGTTATAGATACGTTGATTGTAGTTGATGTTTAAAATATATATGTGCTAAAAAACTTTAATTGTTTTCGTACATTTATTTGTATAGATACTTGATTTAAATGAAAACCGTTTTGTTGATCCATAGCGTAAATAATACACGAAGTTTCGAACATTTGTCTACAGATAAATTAAGTCATATTCAAAATGGATACAAAAATATCAATATATACTCGTTGCATTTTTCAGATTGTTCAACAGATATAGCATCTCCAACAAATGGTGACGTTTCTGTGAATAATAGTACTGACGGTGGAACTGCCACATTCTCATGTTCAGATGGATATACTTTAAGTGCATCCACTACAGTAAAGTGCAGATTGGGGACTTGGGAGACTGCTCCAACATGTTTTCCTAAACGTAATTATCTTTATGCAAAAAATACAGCTCTTATATATTTTCAAGAATGAATTGATATTCGTCTGATAATCCATTAAAGATAACTATTCAATTGTCCGAACGGGTCAACAATTTTTCATATGACCCAATGGACCATCACTTATTCACGTGTCCCCATCAATTCATCAAAGGTATTGTTCAATTGCCTCAACAGGCCAACAATCATTTATTTTTCCAAACAGGCATACAGTTATTATTCAATTGCACCAACATGCCAACAATTGTTCGCTTGCCCAAACGGGCATACCTTATTATTCAATGTCCAATTCAATGCAAAACGATAACCACACACTGTGCGGATCAAACGAACAGTAACATTTAAAGTTTATGGCACAGTCCTGTGCTTATCATCAGTGGCTAGGCATTGGTGACTTTCATATTCATTTGAATATTGTTGAATTAGCGTTTACCGATTTAATATCAAGAATGTTCACATCAACTGAACCCTCTTCTCTTTCGGGGTACTTGAAATATAAAACGAGACTTTTCCACTTTTATAAAACGCTATTCGTATGAACTATCAATATTTCTAAAGCTATGACGTATTTATAGTGTAGCAGAGTTAGTTCTGGTTATAGGAACACCTGTTATTTTACCATGTAATATCAGTAGAGCAATACTGGAGCATCCAAAGACAGATGGAACTGTTACTATTGGTACAAGATGAACAATAATGATTGGTTGATCACTTCTCTAGAAACGAGAATGATGGTCTGGACATTTCTATCAAATACAATTGATGGGCTGAACACTTCTTTCAAATGAATTTGATGGGTTGAACACTTCTTTCAAACGTGATTGATGGGCTGAACATATTTATCAATTGTGATTGATGAGCTGAACTCTTCTGGCAAACGAGACTGATGGCCTGAGCCCTTCTCTCAAATGAGATTAATGAGCTGAACACCTGTATCAAGCGAGATTGAGTTTGAAGTAACATTGAAAAGACCATCGTTATTAAGCCAATCATTTCAATTAATGAATAACAAATTAAAAGGAGACAAAACCGTTGTTTAACAATAAAATGATACAAAAAGAGAGGACTTAAATTATCTTTTAAATAAATACGTTTACCTGTATAGATATTTGATTTAAATGAAAACCGTTTTATTGATCCGTACAGTAAATATTTATTTTTCACTTCGCCTCGCCTCGCCCCGCTCACTCACTCACTCACTCACTCACTCACTCACTCACTCACTCACTCACTCACTCACTCACTCACTCACTCACTCACTCACTCACTCACTCACTCACTCACTCACTCACTCACTCACTCACTCACTCACTCACTCACTCACTCACTCACTCACTCACTCACTCACTCACTCACTCACTCACTCACTCACTCACTCACTCACTCACTCACTCACTCACTCACTCACTTACTCTTTATAATAAACATATATTTAAATACGACTATAATATATATACAACTTACTTTTTAGTTGTCGTTCTAAAAATATTATTATCGTATGTACATATTATGCAGTTTAGCGTTAACGAAATCAATATTTTAAAATATATATCATTAATTTCTTTTCGGAGAAAATGTTTTCAAACATACTTAAATCATAAAGCAAAATAATTGAGATTATTTTAAACAGTAGATGTTCGTTTTGCAGTCATTAAAATTTTGCTTATGTTTCTTATATTGCTATAACAACGCGTGTCAAATATGCATTGTGTAGATCACAAAGGACGACCGACACGACGCCGCTGCAATTAAGGGAGTTTGGGTGTGAGTGGGAGGGGGGGGGGGTGGGGGGGTGAGGGAGGATTAGACAGACCACGTCCTGCATTCTATAATAATGGAAAGTTAGACTGCTAACTGACTAAATTGACAGGGACAACAACACTGTCACCAATTAGAGTTTCCGCCTATTAACAATAGAATGACAAATACCGACTTTGTGTTGGCATTTTCTATATTAAATGTATTTTTATGCATACGGAAAAATTGACAAAAACATTTATCTTGAAACATTTTAAACGTATCTGAGTAAAGAAACGCCTGTATTTCGTTGAATGCCTTGCAGTCAGTGAGCATTAAGTATGTATTGTAATGATTACAGTACCGTCTAAACGGACCCGCTAAGCTTAGTCTTTTTGAACATAAATCAGGACCCGTCTATAGATACACAGAGTGTGGCCGGGAGGGGATTCGAACGCATGACCATTGGATTGATAGTCAATCGCGCTTCCGTCTTAGCCCGGAGTGGTGGTTATAATATGATGATATTGAGACGATATTTATAATGACAGTTGATGATTCTGTTAATACAGTTGACTGTGATAATTATAGTGCTGCTACATCTGTTGCTACTGATATTGATTAAATAAATTATGCTGTTGTTGCTGCATAAAAGAACGATTGATGATGATTAATGATGATTATGATTGATGATGATGATGGTGATGATAATGATAATGATAATGATGATGATGATGATGACGATGACGATGACGATGATAATAATGATAATGATGCAGATAATGGTAATGATGGTTGATGATGAAGATGATGTTGAGAAAATAATGTCATGATAATGATGATGTAGCAGTAGTAGTAGTAGTAATAGTAGTAGTAGTAGTAGTAGTGAAAGTTTCAGAAGCAGCAGCAGTATCAATAATAGTAATTGTAGTAGTAGTACTGATAGTAGCTGCAGCAGCAATATGTGTAGCAGTATTAGAAGCAGCAGCAGCAGCAGTAGTAGTAGCAATAGCAGTGGTGGTGGTGGTGGTGGTGGTGGTGGTAGTAGTAGTGGTAGTAGTAGTAGTAGTAGTAGTAGTAGTGGTAGTAGTTGTAGGGGTAGTAGTAGTAGTAGTATTAGTAGTAGTAGTAGTAGTAATAGTAGTAGTAGTAGTTGTAGGGGTAGTAGTAGTAGTAGTAGTAGTAGTAGTAGTAGAAGTAATAGCAGTAGTAACAGAATCAACACTATTAGTAGCAGCATTAGTTACAAAGTAGTAGCAGCATCATCAGCTAAAGTAAAAGAATTATCATAATAAATAGTAGTACTAGTAGTAGTTGTAGTAGAAGTAGTAGTACAAGTACCAGAGGCAGCAGCAGCAGCCGTATCAATATCAGTAATTGTAGTAGTAGTATTTGTGGCAGTATTAGTAGTGGTAGTAGTGGTAGTAGTAGTAGTAGTAGTAGTAGTAGTAGTAGTAGTAATATGGTAGTAGTAGTAGTAGTAGCAGTTGCAGTAGTAGTAGTAGTGGTGGTAGTAGGAATAGCAATCCTTAGAAGATAATTACAACACAAATTATTATTAATAACTCGATCTTCTTTTATGAAGCAACTTACTATAATAAATTATATATTTGAATGGTTAGATTTACGTCGTATGTAAATATTAATTGAACAGATTTGAATATTATGTATTTATTAGTTGTTTGACAAATTGTTTATCCATCAGATAGTTATGAACTTTGTCATTTATCGATCCTTGTAAATAAGATTGACATTAGGTAGTATACAATTCGAATACCATGGGAATCTGTACTTTATAGACATCTGTATCTATTTGTTTACAATATATGTGAATTAAATGCGAATTTATGGTTTTATGGTTATAGTTTTTGTTGAACACGTATTGGTCGTAACCGACAAATACACATGGTGAATTGAGGAAACTTGGACCTATATTTCATTATCTATTATATAATTATATACGTTGATAAAATGTTTTTTACCTCGTGTGTTTTTATTTACTATTTATCAAAACAAATTAACTTGAATTAGGAAATTAAGTGTATTAATTTATTATTAAGTTAAATACGGCCACTGCGTTAACCTTCGATCTGTCTCATTACATAAAATATGTCTGTCATTTATCGAGGCCATGTGTTAACTGATGTGTATTAAATAGTCCCCAGTGAGATGGTGCTAGAGTTATACCATTTTCTTTAACGGATATGTCGATTTCTATAGTTAACGCCATATTTCACACCAGCGAGACATATTTTCATCAGCTCTTTTCGGGAAGTATATCAAAAATACGCTTATAAAAACAATATTTCAGTTTTCTAATAGATATATATCTACTTATAATTTGTATTTTAATCAAGTAAATTTGCGATATCAACGTATTCACACCTTTCATCCCGACGCTTTCGACACGCCTCTCTAATCCTGTGCTGTTTACACAGCCATGTAACGAAAACTCGCAACACAAACTAAACTATCAGAAATTACCCCATGTTGCGATACGCATCGATAGTCGCGTGATAGCAAGTTGATGTCATTAATTAAAACACATGTTCTTTCAAAGTTTCATGTATGATTATAAATTTGTACACACTAGCTGGGTACCTAATTTAGAGACGAAAAACATTGAATTATATCAATGAACAATTCAACTATTTACCTTGCCCAATATTCTTATTGTTTCAATATATATTTTTTTATATGTACACGTATGTTTATTATACCGTTATATGGAATTGTAAATATACACATACAGAGAAAATTTTGAAATTAGCAAACATTGTCATGATGGAATTGCAGGAGAATGTTTTCGATATGCCTCGATTTCAAAATAGAAAAGTACCAATTGAATGATAACCGAAAACTATTAATCATAATCTCAGCTGGTATTCATTACACAAAATTGTATAATAATTAAGCGTTAATCGAAACACACATTAACATATTGATCAAGTGAAACTGAAAAACGCTACGCATGCGCATAACACAAACTAAAACGGTAAAACGCTGCGCATGCGCAGAATAGAAACGGATAAATGGTGCGGATGTGCATAAGCACCCTAAACCGTTAGTTTCCAAACGAACCAACGAACCAACGAACTAACGCATCACAAACGTGGTCGAAACGGCGTTGAAACGTAAAAACTCGGTAATAAAACGGTTCCCGTACTGTACCATTGGTTCTAAAAGTGCCTTATTTCCATAGATAGTCTTCTGTTGGTCGTAATATGCAGAAAAAAAACATGGGGTTGACCAGGTTGTTTTTTTGCAATTTCGATGGTTTGATGGTACCGCTTCATTTTTGACAAGTCTGCCCATTTGTTGCAGTGTATCACTACGCATCTCTAAACTGTTAGAGAATCATCAAACAGTTCCCAATGTCACCCAAACTTTGCAGAAATCAAGAAAATGTTCAAATGTTCCCATATGCACAAAGAAATATTACATTTTATGCATTTTTAACAAAAGAATTGCCCAACAGCTTTACACAGCTCTAATTTCTTTGGCGTAATAATTTTGCTACCGTCATATTAGGGAGGTAATTCTTCAGTGAGACCTGAAATGCACAAACAGCGGTAATTGGAAACAGACTCCTGCATGCACAATAAAGGGTACATGCTAGAAAATGAGATAATTATCTCTTAGTGTGACGTTCTATATGTTAATTTATTATATTAAAAATTGATGTGTAAATGATATTTTGGGTTGATATTGATCAATAATCTTATAGAGTGTAAAGCTGTGCCGGTTAAGGGTGTGCATTCAAAACCTCAAGAAAACCTGATAAACGCAACAGTTAATTCTACTGTAACGTATGTCTGCGATGTGGGATATGAAGAGAAGAATAACAACTTAGCAGTGAAATGCACAAACAACGGTACATGGGAACAGGCTCCTGCATGCACAATAAAAGGTACATGCTAGAAAGTGAAACAATTAACTCTCAGTGTGACGTTCTACATGATAGTTTATTATATTTATGTGTATATGATATTTTATGTTGATATTGATCAATTATTTGATAGATTGTGAAAATGCGCATAATGGTGACCATTCAAAACCTAACGAAAACCCGACAAACACAACTGTTAATACTACTGTTACATATGACTGCGATGAGGGATATGAAAATGAAGTTCACACACCAATTATTTTTTTACTGTTCTACATACAGAGACATGAACTTCTTGCACTCTGGATACATTACCAATGGTTCTAAAAGTGCCTTATTCCCATAGATAGTCCTCTGTTGGTCCTAATATGCAGAGAAAAACATGGGTTTGACCAGGTTGCTTTTATTGCAATTTCGATGGTTGGATGGTACCGCTTCATTTTTGACAAGTCTACCCATTTGTTGCATTGTATCACTACGCATCTCTAAACTGTTATAGCATCATCAAACAGTTCCCAATGTCACCCAAACTTTGCAGAAATCATTAAAATGTTCAAATGTTCCCATATGCACAAAGAAATTTTACATTTTATGCATTTTTAACAAAAGAATTGCCCAACCACTTTACACAGCTGTAAATTCTTTGGCGTAATAATCTTGCTATCGTCATGTTAGAGAGGTAATTCTTCAGTGAGACCTGAAATGCACAAACAGCGGTAATTGAAAACATGCTCCTGCATGCACAATAAAAGGTACATGCTAGAAAATGAAATAATTAACTCTAAGTGTGACGTTCTATATGTTAATTTACTATATTAAAAATTGATGTGTAAATGGTATTTTGGGTTGATATTGATCAATAATCTTATAGAGTGTAAAGCTGTGCCGGATAATGGTGTGCATTCAAAACCTAAGGAAAACCTGACAAAAGCAACTGCTAATTCTACTCTAACGTATGTCTGCGATGTGGGATATGAAGAGAAGAATATCAACTTAGCAGTGAAATGCACAAACAACGGTACATGGGAACAGGCTCCTGCATGCACAATAAAAGGTACATGCTAGAAAATGAAATAATTAACTCTCAGTGTGACGTTCTACATGATAGTTTATTATATTAATGTATATATGATATTTTATGTTGATATTGATCAATTATTTGATAGATTGTGAAAATGCGCATAATGGTGACAATTCAAAACCTAAAGAAAACACGACAAACACAACTGTTAATACTACTGTAACATATGACTGCGATGAGGGATATGAAAAGGACGTTCACACACCAATTAATTTTGTACTGTTCTACATATAGAGACATGAACTTCTGTCACTCTGGATACATTACCAATGGTTCTAAAAGTGCCTTATTCCCATAGATAGTCCTCTGTTGGTCCTAATATGCAGAAAAAAACATGGCGTTGACCGGGTTGGTTTTTCACAATTTCGATGGTTTGATGGCACCGCTTCATTTTTGACAAGTCTCTCCATTTTTTGCAGTGTTTCACGACGCACCTATAAACTGTTATATCGTCATCAAACAGTTCCCAAATGTCAGCCAATCGCTGCAGAAATCATAAAAAATGTTCAAATGTTCCCATATGCACAAAGAAATATTACATTTTATTCAATTTTAACAAAAGAGTTAACCCAACCGCTTGACACAGCTCTAATTTCTTTGGCGCAATAATCTTGCTACCGTCATGTTAGGGAGGTAATTCTTTAGTTAGACCTGAAATGCACAAACAGCGGTAATTGGAAACAGGCTCATGCATGCACAATAAAAGGTACATGCTAGAAAATGAGATAATTAACTCTTAGTGTGACGTTCTATATGTTAATTTATTATATTAAAAAGTGATGTGTAAATGATATTTTTGGTTGATATTGATCAATTATCTTATAGAGTGTAAAGCTGTTCCGGTTAATGGTGTGCATTCAAAACCTAAAGAAAACCTGACAAACGCAACTGTCAATTCTACTGTAACGTATATCTGCGATGTGGGATATGAAGAGAAGAATAACAACTTAGCAGTGAAATGCACAAACAACGGTACATGGGAACAGGCTCCTGCATGCACAATAAAAGGTACATGCTAGAAAGTGAAATAGTTAACTCTCAGTGTGACGTTCTACATGATAGTTTATTATATTTATGTGTATTTGATATTTTATGTTGATATTGATCAATTATTTAATAGATTGTGAAAATTCGCTTAATGGTGACCATTCAAAACCTAAAGAAAACCCGACAAACACAACTGTTAATACTACTGTAACATATGACTGAGATGAGGGATATGAAATGGACGTTCACACAGCAATTAATTTTGTACTGTTCTACATATAGAGACATGAACTTCTGGCACGCTGGATACATTACCAATGGTTCTAAAAGTGCCTTATTTCCATAGATAGTCCTCTGTTAGTCCTAATATGCAGACAAAAACATGGGGTTGACCAGGTTGCTTTTTTGCAATTTCGATGGTTTGATGGCACCGCTTCATTTTTGACAAGTCTGTTCATTTGTTGCAGTATATCACTACGCATTTCCAAACAGTTATAGCATCATCAAACAGTTCCCAATGTCACCCAAACTGTGCAGAAATCATGAAAATGTTCAAATGTTCCCATATGCACAAAGAAATATAACATTTTATGCATTTTTAACAAAAGAATTGCCCAACCGCTTTACACAGCTCTAATTTCTTTGGCGTAATAATCTTGCTACCGTCATGTTAGTGAGGTCATTCTTCATTGAGACCTGAAATATACAAGCAGCGGTAATTAGAAACAGGCTCCTGCATGCACAATAAAAGGTACATGCTAGGAAATGAGGTAATTAACTCTTAGTGTGACGTTCTATATGTTAATTTATTATATTAAAAATTGATGTGTAAATGATATTTTGGGTTGATATTGATCAATAATCTTATAGAGTGTAAAGCTGTGCCGGTTAAGGGTGTGCATTCAAAACCTAAAGAAAACCTGACAAACGCAACAGTTAATTCTACTGTAACGTATATCTGCGATGTGGGATATGAAGAGAAGAATAACAACTTAGCTGTGAAATGCACAAACAACGGTACATGGGAACAGGCTCCTGCATGCACAATAAAAGGTACATGCTAGAAAATGAAATAATTAACTCTCAGTGTGACGTTCTATATGATAGTTTATTATATTAATGTATATATGATATTTTATGTTGATATTGATCAATTATTTGATAGATTGTGAAAATGCGCATAATGGTGACCATTCAAAACCTAACGAAAACCCGACAAACACAACTGTTAATACTACTGTAACATATGACTGCGATGAGGGATATGAAAATGAAGTTCACACACCAATTATTTTTTTACTGTTCTACATATAGAGACATGAGCTTCTGGCACTCTGGATACATTACCAATGGTTCTAAAAGTGCCTTATTCCCATAGATAGTCCTCTGTTGGCCCTAATATGCAGAAAAAAACATGGGTTTGACCAGGTTGCTTTTTTTTGCAATTTCGATCGTTTGATGGTACCGCTTCATTTTTGACAAGTCTACCCATTTGTTGCATTGTATCACTACGCATCTCTAAACTGTTATAGCATCATCAAACAGTTCCCAATGTCACCCAAACTTTGCAGAAATCATGAAAATGTTCAAATGTTCCCATATGCACAAAGAAATATAACATTTTATGCATTTTTAACAAAAGAATTGCCCAACCACTTTACACAGTTCTAATTTCTTTGGCATAACAATCTGGCTACCGCCATATTAGGGAGGTAATTCTTCAGTTAGACCTTGAAGAGTAGAAATTGTTGTGTCATGTGACTGAAATTTTTGTCAAACAAACCTTAACTATTTCTAAATATAAAAAATACGCCTTTTTGAATTAATCGCGCTATTGTTTTCGAATTCATGCACCAAAATAAAATGGCGGTCGACCATGCATAAATCAGTTTCGGACGACTCGAAAACAGGAAAATCTGCCAAAAAATATAAGCCATTGTATATTAATAAAAATAGTTCTAGAAAATGAAATACTTTGAAAATGTCCTTTTATTGTCTCCTATAGTTTATCTCTCTGACTGCATATTCATCTGATTGTATATACAACATAACATGACTTAAGTGCCAAAATACATGACCATATATGAATAAATAGATGTTTTTGCTACAAATAATGCTCTGTTTTGTTGCAAAACTATATTTTTGACTTATTTTTAATATCTATAACTAACAAATATTAATGTTTGAAGGTACCCATCAATAATTTGCATATCACTGACACTAAGCAAGCCCCCTTTTTCAAGACATGAATGAATAACGTACCTGTGTTCATGCATTAGATTCATTATCAACTATGAATAGATCCCTTACGAATTGAGGTATCTATTAGGCATATATTAAATTCCAATACTATTTTGTTTATTTAACAATACAAATAGCAAATGAAAATAAAGTGTGCATGAAAGTCACTATAAAGCAAGAAAATCAAACAATGAATGAAAACGAGACATAATACGGATACAGTACATTTGGCTGGACCGATAAGCACATTGCGAAAAAAGACGGTTTCCTAAAGCGCATCTCTTTACGATAAATAAGTTTGAAATAGATATAACAAAGAATATCGGGAGAAGAAATACTTGTCGCGAGATGATTCATTACTTTACGGATTTTCCAAAACTGTCAGCAAAAAATGGGCCATTAAATTAGAGTTGTTGCAATAATTATATTAATATAAGAACATGACATATTGGAGAATGCCAAACTGTTGAGCGTGGAGAAAAATATTGTACACATTCAATAACAGATGGTGAAAAAACATCAACTTCAATGAGAAAAATCTATGTTCTATAGCAAGCATCATGTATTCTTATTTGAAAAAAATGTCAGAAGAACAGCCGTAAGAAATCAGATGATGGTACAAAAGATTCAAGCACCGGTTAACCAAATGCTGAGGAATTATTACGCGAAAGTGTTTCGCGCCATTTCAAAGATGTCGCATTTTACCATTTATCTAAATGTCCAAGAGTAGGTAGATACTGTGTATTAGCCAGACCCAGATGCATAAATATCAACAATGAGGAGAAAAAAGTGACAGTAAAATAAAAATGCCAGTCATACGCCATACTAATAAAATGAAATGCCACACTTGGCCGTCGATATATCAACAAACTGGATACAGACCTGATGATAACAAATATCAATGATAAAATAATGGAACAGGAAGTTTCTCCATAATTCATGATCAACATAATATTGATTGATAAACAGTGACATATAAACAACATTGCTCATATGCCACCAACCGTATTGTCAAAAAGCATGCGCTAAAAAGTGGAAACAGTATCGCAACAAATGTTACCATTTTTAAGTGGGTTGGGTATGAATTTTACATAAATAGTGTGTTTCTAACTCAAAAAATTGGTTAAACCTGAATGAATCATGTAATCTGTATGCAGTGAATGTTCTAGACATGCTTTTGTTGTGATATATTAGCATCACTGTCATCTGTGTGACTTTCAAGTGTTTTTAAGTGCAAACTTTTATTAATTTTAGCCTGGATTTTGAGACAGATGGCTAAAATCAAGTCTTATCATGCGATGCAGCAAAGCATATTTGCATACCTGATAATTTTTTTAGTTAAATAGATGATCTCCCTTAGTGTTCCTTCCATTGAATTGAATAAATCCTGATTCCAACATTTCCATAACAAATGTTCAGCTGTTCAGCCTTATTGCCCTATGTGCTTAACTTTTTAAGCTTCAAGTTTGGTTTTGCCTGTGTGACAGCTTCTCTATTTCACTCCAAGTCGTCCATTTTTCACAAAAATACATTAATTTGTCCATTTAGAGGTTTCACAAAGACAATATTTCCCATAGAAAGTGACATATTTTGAAAAAGAAAGTAAATCTTAATCACAAAGATGCAGTTTCCTCCCAGCGTCTACCGTAAATGATCTGATTCTTGAACGTCTCACATAACAATTAATTTTGTACTGTTCTACATATAGAGACATGCACTTTTGGAACACTGGATACATTACCAATGGTTCTAAACGTGCTATATTCCGATAGATAGTCTTCTGTTGGTCCAAATATGCAGAAAAAACATGGGGTTGACCAGGTTGCTTTTTCACAATTTCGATGGTTTGATAGCACCGCTTCATTTTTGACAAGTCTATCCATTTGTTGCAGTGTATAACTACGCACCTATTAACTGTTATATCGTCATCAAACAGTTCCCAAATGTCACCCAATCTTTGCTGCAGAAATCATGAAAATGTTCAAATGTTCCCATATGCACAAAGAAATATTACATTTTATGCATTTTTAACAAAAGAATTGCCCAACCGCTTGACACAGCTCTAATTTCTTTGGTGCAATAATCTTGCTACCGTCATGTTAGGGAGGTAATTCTTCAGTTAGACCTGAAATGTACAAGCAGCGGTAATTGGAAACAGGCTCCTGCATGCACAATAAAAGGTATATGCTAGAAAATGAGATAATTAACTCTTAGTGTGACGTTCTATATGTTAATTTATTATAAAAATTGATGTGTAAATGATATTTTCGGTTGATATAGATCAATATCAATCTTATAGAGTGTAAAGCTGTGCCGGATAATGGTGTGCATTCAAAACCTAAAGAAAACCTTACAAACGCAACTGTTAATTCTACTGTAACGTATGTCTGCGATGTGGGATATGAAGAGAAGAATAACAACTTAGCAGTGAAATGCACAAACAACGGTACATGGGAACAGGCTCCTGCATGCACAATAAAAGGTACATGCTAGAAAATGAAATAATTAACTCTCAGTGTGACGTTCTACATGATAGTTTATTATATTTATGTGTATATTATATTTTATGTTGATATTGATCAATTATTTGATAGATTGTGAAAATTCGCTTAATGCTGACCATTCAAATCCTAAAGATAACCCGACAAACACAACTGTTAATACTACTGTAACATATGACTGCGATGAAGGATATGAAAAGGACGTTCACACACCAATTAATTTTGTACTGTTCTACATAATACAGACATGAACTTCTGGCACGCTGGATACATAACCAATGGTTCTAAAAGTGCCTTATTCCAATAGATAGTCCTCTGTTGGTCCTAATATGCAAAAAAAAACATGGGGTTGACCAGGTTGCTTTTTTGCAATTTCGATGGTTTGATGGTTCCGCTTCATTTTTGACAAGTCTGCCCATTTGTTGCAGTGTATCACTACGCATCTCTAAACAGTTATAGCATCATCAAACAGTTCCCAATGTCACCCAAACTTTGCAGAAATCATGAAAATGTTCAAATGTTCCCATATGCACAAAGAAATATTGCATTTTATGCATTTTTAACAAAAGAATTGCCCAACCGCTATATACAGTTCTAATTTCTTTGGCGTAATAATCTTGCTACCGTCATGTTAGGGAGGTAATTCTTCAGTGAGACCTGAAATGCAGCGGTAATTGGAAACAGGCTCCTGCATGCACAATAAAAGGTACATGCTAAAAAATGAGATAATTAACTCTTAGTGTGACGTAATCTATGTTAATTTATTATATTAATAATTGATGTGTAAATAATATTTTGTGTTGATATTGATCAATAATCTTATAGAGTGTAAAGCTGTGCCGGATAATGGTGTACATTCAAAACCTAAAGAAAACCGGACAAACGCAACAGTTAATTCTACTGTAACGTATGTCTGCGATGTGGGATATGAAAAGAAGGATAACAACTTAGCAGTGAAATGCACAAACAACGGTACATGGGAACAGGCTCCTGCATGCACAATAAAAGGTACATGCTAGAAAATGAAATAATTAACTCTCAGTGTGACGTTCTACATGATAGTTTATTATATTAATGTGTATATGATATTTTATGTTGATATTGATCAATTATTTGATAGATTGTGAAAATGCGCTTAATGGTGACCATTCAAAACCTAAAGATAACCCGACAAACACAACTGTTAATACTACTGTAGCGTATGACTGCGATGAAGGATATGAAAAGGACGTTCACACAGCAATTAATTTTGTACTGTTCTACATATAGAGACATGAACTTCTGGCACGCTGGATACATTACCAATGGTTGTAAAAGTGCCTTATTCCCATAGATAGTCCTCTGTTGGTCCTAATATGCAGAAAACACATGGGGTTGACCGGGTTGCTTTTTCACAATTTCGATGGTTTGATGGCACCGCTTCATTTTTTACTAGTCTCTCCATTTTTTTGCAGTGTATCACTACGCACCTATAAACTGTAATATTGTCATCAAACAGTTCCCAAATGTCACCCAATTTTTGCAGAAATCATGAAAATGTTCAAATATTCCCATATGCACAAAGAAATATTACATTATATGCATTTTTAACAAAAGAGTTAACCCAACCGCTTGACACAGCTCTAATTTCTTTGGCGCAATAATCTTGCTACCGTCATGTTAGGGAGGTAATTCATCAGTTAGACCTGAAATGCACAATCAGCGGAAATTGGAAACAGGCTCCTTCATGCACAATAAAAGTACATGCTAGAAAATGAGATAATTGACTCTTAGTGTGACGTTCTATATGTTAATTTATTATATTAAAAAGTGATGTGTAAATGATATTTTGGTTGATATTGATCAATAATCTTATAGAGTGTAAAGCTGTGCCGGATAATGGTGTGCATTCAAAACCTAAAGAAATTCTTACAAACGCAACTGTCAATTCTACTGTAACGTATGTCTGCGATGTGGGATATGAAGAGAAGAATAACAACTTAGCAGTGAAATGCACAAACAACGGTACATGGGAACAGGCTCCTGCATGCACAATAAAAGGTACATTCTAGAAAATGAAATAATTAACTCTCAGTGTGACGTTCTACATGATAATTTATTATATTTATGTGTATATGATATTTTATGTTGATATTGATCAATTATTTGATAGATTGTGAAAATGCGCTTAATGGTGACCATTCAAAACCTAAAGATAACCCGACAAACACAACTGTTAATACTACTGTAGCGTATGACTGCGATGAAGGATATGAAAAGGACGTTCACACACCAATTAATTTTGTACTGTTCTACATATAGAGATATGAACTTCTGGCACGCTGGATCAATTACCAATGGTTCTAAAAGTGCCTTATTCCCATAGATAGTCCTCTGTTGGTCCTAATATGCAGAAAACACATGGGGTTGACCGAGTTGCTTTTTCACAATTTCGATGGTTTGATGGCACCGCTTCATTTTTGACTAGTCTCTCCAATTTTTTGAAGTCTATCACTACGCACCTATAAACTGTAATATCGTCATCAAACAGTTCCCAAATGTCACCCAATCTTTGCAGAACTCATGAAAATATTCAAATGTTCCCATATGCACAAAGAAATATTACATTATATGCATTTTTAACAAAAGAGTTAACACAACTGCTTGACACAGCTCTAATTTCTTTGAAGCAATAATCTTGCTACCGTCATGTTAGGGAGGTAATTCATCAGTTAGACCTGAAAAGCATAAGCAGCGGTAATTGGAAACAGGCTCATGCATGCACATAAAAAGGTACATGCTAAAAATGATATAATTAACTCTTAGTATGACGTTCTATATGTTAATTTACTATATTAAAAAGTGATGTGTAAATGATATTTTTGGTTGATATTGATCAATAATCTTATAGAGTGTAAAGCTGTGCCGGAAAATGGTGTGCATTCAAAACCTAAAGAAAACCGGACAAACGCAACTGTCAATTCTACTGTAACGTATGTCTGCGATGTGGGATATGAAGAGAAGAATAACAACTTAGCATCGAAATGCACAAACAACGGTACATGGGAACAGGCTCCTGCATGCACAATAAAAGGTACATGCTAGAAAATGAAATAATTAACTCTCAGTGTGACGTTCTACATGATAGTTTATTATATTAATGTGTATATGATATTTTATGT
Source organism: Panopea generosa (assembly GCA_029582155.1). Lineage (NCBI taxonomy): Eukaryota > Metazoa > Mollusca > Bivalvia > Adapedonta > Hiatellidae > Panopea > Panopea generosa. Next base: position 39,127,031 of record CM055894.1, read on the forward strand.
TGATATTGATCAATTATTTGATAGATTGTGAAAATGCGCATAATGGTGACCATTCAAAACCTAAAAAAACAACACAAACACAACTGTTAGTACTACTGTAACATATGACTGCGATAAGGGATATGAAAAGAAGTATAACAACTTAACAGTGAATGTCTCACACATAAATTAATTTTGTACTGTTCTACATAAAGAGACATGAACTTCTGGCACGCTGGATACATTACCAATGGTTCTAAAAGTGCCTTATTCCCATAGATAATCCTCTGTTGGTCCTAATATGCAGAAAAAAAATGGGGTTGAACAGGTTGCTTTTTTTGCAATTTCGATGGTATGATGGCACTGCTTCATTTTTGACAAGTCTGCCCATTTGTTACACTGTATCATTACTCATCTTTAAACTGTTATAGCATCATCTAACAGTTCCCAATGTCATCCAAACTTTGCAGAAATCATTAAAATGTTCAAATGTTCCCATATGCACAAAGAAATATTACATTTTATGTATTTTGCCCAACCGCTTTACACAGCTCTAATTTCTTTGGCGTAATAATCTTGCTACCGTCATGTTAGGGAGGTAATTCTTCAGTGAGACCTGAAATGCACAAGCAGCGGTAATTGGAAACAGGCTCCTGCATACACAATAAAAGTAACACGCTAGGAAATGAGATAATTAACTCTTAGTGTGACGTTCTATATGTCAATTTATTATATTAAAATTGATGTGTAAATGACATTTTGGGTTGATATTGATCAATAATCTTATAGAGTGTAAAGCTGTGCCGGAAAACGGTGTGCATTCAAAACCTAAAGAAAACCGGACAAACGCAACTGTTAATTCTACTGTAACGTATGTCTGCGATGTGGGATATGAAAAGAAGGATAACAACTTAGCTGTGAAATGCACAAACAACGGTACATGGGAACAGGCTCCTGCATGCACAATAAAAGGTACATGCTAGAAAATGAAATTATTAACTCTCAGTGTGACGTTCTCCACGATAGTTTATTATATTTATGTGTAAAAGATATTTTATGTTGATATTGATCAATTATTTGATAGATTGTGAAAATGCGCATAATGGTGAACATTCAAAAACT